>PITA01004634.1:82915-121102 GCA_004023965.1 Spilogale gracilis | reverse complement strand
GGCGGGAAGCCTGCTTCTCCCTCTCTCACTCCCCTTGCTTGTGTTCCTTCTCTGGCTGTGTTTCTCTCTGTCTAATAAATGAAATCGTTTTAAACAAATAAAGAAGACTGTCCTTCCTTAAAACTATAGGAAGCTGCGCTTGGGAGACAGGAATGGAAGTAGGGCACCATAAAATCTCTTTTATGTAGTGGAGGAAATTGAGTGGTAGTAAGGAAGGCGCTTGCCCGAAAAAAAATTTTTTTAATATGACTTGAAATGCCACTAGGAAGTACCTTGGGATTGTGGTACTTCTAGGAAGGAAGTTTACCTCCTCCCCAAACCCCCTACCCCACTTCCACAGTTTTAGGAAAGGGAACTCCTAGTGATGGTGAAGATACAAATTATTATTTCACCTGTTTTTTGTTTGAAGCTACCAGAAGTGATGTTCACAGAAACTTGTCACTGGTTCCCTTCTAGGTATTGAGACTTCATAATGATTGAGTGATCCCCTGAGTACCCCCAGCACCACAGGGTATTTGTGACGGATTCTCACATTGTAGAGAAAGACCCGTTGTCAAGAATCAGGACATGAATTTAACACTCAGGATATGTATAAGAGCACCAGGTGCTTAGGCCCCTGGACATTCTGAGGAACAGAAACATGAAATAAAAACTGGAGTCGAGGAGGACAGCAAAATACTCTGAGAGACCAAGACACCTTAACTTATGTTTATTTCCACATATGTCCCACTCTGACAAAGCAAAATGTTTTCCTTAAAAAAAAAAAAAAATACTGTTTATATCCCACTGCTGCCTCTGTCTTCTCTTCAAACCTGAAACGCGTTCCTAGTTTTGCTTGATTTGGGTAATTTTTAATTACTAAATATAAGGGCACCTGAGTGGCTCAGTCAGTTAAGCATCTGCCTTAGGCTCGGGTCATGATCCCAGGGTCCTGGGAATGAGTCTGAGTAGGGCTCCTGCTCAGCAGGGAATCTACTTCTCCCTGTCCCCTCTCCCCCCGCATTCACTCTTACCCTCTATCATAAATAAAATATTTTTTAAAATATATTGAAAAATAATATTAATATTAGGTAATGGATATGGTAAGAATGGTTTCCATGTAGATATATCTGGTTTTATGTGGGAGGTAAGTTATTGCAGTACTGTATAGATCAGCGAATCTGATCCAATTATTTACATTACAATTTAATGAGTAGCCTATCTTTGATTAGCAATGGCTATTAACATTTTGCTTTGAATTTGTGTCTTGTTTAATCATTGATTAGCTATAAACAAAAGGCCTTAAGAACTCAGGAAGTCAGATCTCCTCGGAAATCACAGAACTCTTTTGTAATGCAAATAACTGCCTCAACTTTCATGTTTTGTAAACTCAAATTATTCATGACATCTGCAAAGAAATGAAAGAATAAAGGAGTTAATTTACTGGGACATTCCAGAAGAAACATCTACCATAGACTTAATTCTTTTAAGGCCCTGTATTCTCCTCACTTCCTCACTTGCTCATTTAAAAGGAAGGCATTTCTTACTTTGTTAACGTTTAATGCAGGCTCCCTGTTTCTTCCTTTCTTCCTATCACACACTTGTAAACTCAGATAAAGAGGTGCCTTTTCTCAGACAGCAGTTCTCAAAGTATTTGTCTGCCAATCCCTGGTTGGTCTCCGGGACTCTTTCAGGGAGTCCCTGAGGTCTAAACTATTTTCATGAGAACGTTTTCCTTACTATATGACAGTGGGCTGGCACCTTCGTACGTGTCCAGACAGTGGCACCTGACTGGGCTGATGAACGCTGTACTCTAAATAGTCCCAGGTTCTAAGAAACCAGTGTCACCTAAGAATGTCTTTGATGAAAAAGTAAAAAATATTTTTATTCACTCTCAGCTCTTGATTACAAGTCCTTTTATGATTTTTTGACACAAATGAGAAGGGTCCATATTAGCATATAAAAAATTTAAAGAAATTTTAAAAATGTTTAATTCATTTTTAAAATATGGCCTCATGGAACTAGGTAACTTGTGAAAGGAGTATTTTAATATCTTACGGGTAATTGTAGAGATCCCTTTATGTTATACCAAAAGATTTGTTGCATTGTGAAATCTGAAACTTTATCCATGAGCTTTTTGTATTGTTAAATTCCATTTTCTGTTTTAGTTGGCTCTTTTAATGTGTGATTTTATGATATGACACATTGGTCATTTGGAAAGTATTAGTTCACTGACTTACGCTGATCTTCCAAATGACTCATTTTATTCATTAATAATCAACGCTGATCTCACCTGTGAGGCCACGCTTTCTTTCTAATATACTAGAACCAATACAATGCCTTGTAATAGGTTAAGTTAAAAGCAGATAGGAAAATCCAGTTGTCTTCTGTTACACCAGATAGTAAAACTGAGTTTTGCAAAAATGTGGAACTGATGTGTTTCCATATTAGTTTTGCTGCATGTAGTTGTTTTTTTTTTTAAATACTTTATGTTATTTAAAGTAATGGGTTTTTTTAATGAATTGATAAATGTTTTTAAAATGTAAGTTTTAATTTTTAATCTGCTGGAACCCCCATAAAAGTTCTTTGGGATCTTTAGTAGTCTTTGAGCCTGGAGAACCCACAGTCACCAGATGCCTGCTAAAGCCATTCAGAGCTAGACTGGAGGGAAGAGGTGCCCCTCACGTGCCAGCCTCGGGTTTGACTCCGGGCTTCTATTTATGCTGCTCACTCTCCAGAGACCATCCCAAGAATAGCTGCTTGTGTGGTGGTTTGAAGAGCTGGGTAATACACCTCCCATTCATTCGCAGAGAACTGCCTTGGGGAATGAATCTGGGCTGAGTACCTTTCAAAACTGTTTAATCACCCCTCACCCCACCCCCATTACCAAGTGGAATACAGGTTCACTTTAAGACACTTGGAAAAGATAAAAAATCGGGGGACAGATTAATGTTTCTGAGTTCTAAACCTAAAGACAGAGTGTTAAATTCTCTTATATTTTCATTATATTGTGAACCTGCAATTTTATAGATGAGATAAATTTTTAAATATAGAGGTTTAAGACATTTAAGTCATTGAGTTTTTCATAATATAACTTTTTATGTAATATACCTGTATTTTTTGTTTTTAAGTAGCCTCCATGCCCAGCACGGAGCCCATTTGGGGGGGGAGGGGCTTGAACTCATGACCCTGAGATCACCTGAGCTAAAATCAAGAGTCGGGCACTTAACCAACTGTGCTACCCAGGCGCCCCAATATGTGTATTTTTTAATGCAGAAAATTATCTCACACTGCCTCACAGAGATAAGCATTTTAACATTTGTGATGAATAGTCATGCAAAGATAGGCGTGATCATATTTGGGATTACCTGTTACAGGCTGCTCTGATACCTGCTTTCATCTTCCACTCTAGGCCCCATTTTTGCAGATCAGTGAGTGTATAGCTGAATTGTAACAAAGGAACATCATGTAATCAAGTTCTTTTCCTTGGGGTCAAGTTTGGCAAAAGTGGGGGGTGGCTTAGGGAGTAAACGAAGTGGAAATCTCAAGCTTGTGGTGAAAATGCAGGTTCTTTTTCCTCCTCTTCTTTCCGCAATGTGTGTAGCCGCTGGGATTTCAGCCGTCCTGAGAAACGATGGAGCTGGAGTCAGAAACAGCATCTTGGTTTGAACAAAATAACGTCATTAGTGTCTGAAGGCGGCGAGGGAGTGTCTTTCTGTCCTTTAATTAAGTATGTCTCTGGAGGTCAAGGAGGTCAAGCTGGTCAAACTTGAGCAGCTCTGTACAGGAAGTTACAGTGAGTTCCCGTTTCAGTTTTCTCTCTCGAGTTTAGCAAACATTTGGGAGGGGGGTAGTAAAAAGCTGAAAAGGGCACAATTCTGCTGTCCCTGTGTTTACCCTCGAGTAGGGGAAACAGGCCTGTGGATGGCTGCAGTAGGCGGCAGAGCCAGTGCTAAACTGAAGGCCCAGGTGGCGCCTGTGCGGGCGAGAATGCTGGCAGCTGGGGACGAGGGAGAAGAGCTCCCAGAGGCCTGTTGACCTAGTGTCCGAAGAGGAGAAACAGTCAGTAAGCTGAGACGATGCACAAGTGATCTAGAGACCAGGGAGTGACTTCTGTGAAGATCAGACCTGAAAGTGTAGGAAGGAAGGAATTAAAGAAGAGCGGGCGGCCTGGTGAACCAGAGAGGGGTGCAGCAAGAAGCTGAGGGTGACCACGCTGGACTGGGGCGGGCTCCGGCGCCGAGTGTAGGGAATCCACAGTCTAGGGAATACCAGGTGAAAAGGATGAGACCGCTGCTGGTTATCTATCCCTTCACAGAACAGCTCACCAGCACTACGCTTTAGTCGGCCCAGATAAACATTTATGGATTAAGCAAGCTGATAAAGGAGGCTGGATTGCTGGGGAGGGTTAAAGTGAAAGACAGGGTTTCACAGATTGTGTAGATTAGAGTCTCAGTCACAGGTTTACTGGGGGGGGGAGGGCTCCTCTGGCCAAGGTTTCACAAAGCTGAAGTAAATGTGCTGGCTGGTGTGCACTTTCATCTTCTCTTCTGTGCCCACGTGGTTGTGGCGGACTTCAGGATCTTGAGGTTGTAGGTGATTGGCTAGGAGTCTGGTTTTTTTTTATAAGCTGTCATTTGAGCCGCTGCCATGGGCCAAATAAAGGCATGTACGTACATCATTGTTAACCCTTGGTTAAGAACTGTAAGGTAGCATTGTATCCGTTAGACAGATGGAGAAAAGCCTGCAGAGAGTGTGGAATGCGGTTTTGTTTTGGTTTTACAGAAAGCTGAGTTTTGGGGTGGGGGGTGAAAGGAAAACCTTTTATTAAAAATTCTCATTACTCTGTGACTTTAAGGTTGGGGGGGCTTGTTTGTAAAACAAAACTCTGATTAAACCATCCGCTTGATAACTTAAATCACTTGCCACTTAGGAGCCCATCTTCATGGAGTCAGTGTCTACTTGGCAACTTTAAGAAGGAACTTGGCTTTTGGCCATAATACAGAAGACATTGGTGTCTCGAACGTTTGTTTTGTTTCTGTTTAAGGGGAGTATGTCTCCCTCTCTGTTGTTTTTAACATACCAGAAGGTAGAGAGAATCGTGTAATCAACCCCAGAAACCCATCATTCATATTTAAGCGTTACCAAGATTACAGCACAATTTGCTTTTTAAATATCTTCTTTCTTTTCTCCTCTTCAGCCTTTTTAGTTGCTCAAACAAGGTCCATATATTGCATCTAGTTCCATCTCAAAACTGTGTTTTCATCTACAGAAGGCCCTTCGGCCTGTCCCTTTTTTATGCTATTGTTGAAAAAAACGTGTCTGCCTTCCTGAGAAAAGCCCCTCCTGGGTTCTTTTCATTTGTTTTCTTTAGCGTTCCTGCGCCCCCTCTATTTACTGCAGATTGAAAGGCTTGATTAGGTTTGGAAGGTTGGTTAAATTCAGGGTCACCGTTCTTGTCACGAATCCTCGCTGGTGCCCTGTGCTTTCTGCAGTGCCACATTATAAAGTAACTGGTGTTTGGGCTGTTCTGTGTTCAGCAATGGGAAGAGGGGCCTGGGTTCAGGTAGTAGTGCTGGGATGCCTCCTGCAGAAAGGTCCCTGGCAGCTCTGTTTTCATCTTTGATCTCTATCGCCTTCCTGATTGTTTGCTTACTGTGAAATCGTTTATCAGAAAAAAAGTTGAGGGCTTGATTCTTTTTCCCTTTTGTTGCCAGTTTTGAATATAAGGGATTGGTGCCTGGTAATCACTTTTTCTTTCACTTACCCTGCTTTTCAGTATTGTAATGAACTTGGGCTTCTGTATTTTCAGAGTGTTTCAGTGAATTGCAGTAGTTACTCCTGAGGTGTGGGGGCAGGGAATCAGTGGCATCTTTTTGAAGGAAGGAAATTCCAGGACTGCCTCAGTGGGCGGAGCTTTGTAATTTCCATCTTTCTGTCATAGGAATGATGGGGTCTTCCTGCCCGGTGTGCTTGGATAGGAGCTGTCATTCTTGGAGTATAAACGAGTTTCTTTGGCTATTTATCTGGTTTAAGCAACTTTTTTATCCGCAGAATGGCCACTTATACAACCTTGTTGAGGTTAAGATGTTTAGAAAATAGATAGACATGTTTGGGGTTTTGAGTTTTTTCCCCAGATTCCTTAATTAGGGAGATTATTAACGGTTATATAGGATTGTTAATTTCCTTCTTAATATCAAGAATATGTGATCAGAAGAGTAATGAAAAATAGTTCTACATGCCCAATAATTTCCCACAATTAAACTGAAAGTGGAAAGGTGGGACATGTTACAGAATATTCATCAAAAAGAAATGAAATTTATTTCATAAAAAGTGTTTTTGAATTATGCACATAAATGTAAAACAGACTGATGGATGATTTTGACTGGATGCTGTAAAAATAAGCTCAAGGGACAGAAAGTTAAATATTTAGATTAGTGTGAAATGTTCCCTTTGTAGCAATGTGCCATTGATGGGAGTGTTCCTGGAACATATCTCCTCTGCTTGTTTTAACACCTGACCTTGGTCCCTGGGATGGAATGTATAGATGGGAAGATACTCAGTGATATGGGTGGGTTTATTTGACATTTTCTTTTTGTTTGTATAAGCCTTTTAGTTGTTTCTTTGCAGTCTCATTAATACTGTTGAAAATTTGGTGGCTTTCCAGAATCAAAACAGTATGGATTATGGATATATCATTCCATTATGATCTGATGGGGTTCATTGACTTTTTGTCTTGTGTTGCTGAAGAATAGACTGATTCCATCAACAAGTATGGTGCCTGGCACAAACAATGGAACTAGGTAGGCGCTCTGTATGAGAATGCCTATGTTTCCTGTTTCCCCCCCTCAGCTGGGGGTATTATCATATATAAATGGATTCGTGTGTCTGGTAGGTAAAAATAGCATGGTGTTTTAATGGTTTATTAATAAAGTTAATTTCTTTTTTTTTTAAATAGAACACATTTTTTAAAAAGATTTTATTTATATATTTGATACAGAGAGAGAGAGATCACAGGTAGGCAGGGAGGTAGGCAGAGAGAGAGGGAAGTAGACTCCCCGCTGAGCAGAGAGCCTGATGTGGGACTTGATCCCAGGACCCTGAGATCATGACCTGAGCTGAGGGCAGAGGCTTAACCCTCTGAGCCACCCAGATGCCCCAGTAAAGTTATTTTCTTATCATATACTCATTGGTCATTTAATTTGACAGAGGTATTTTTTCCATTTGTCGTGTTTTTGTTTTTGTTTTTTTAAGATTTATCTTTATTTGTAAGTAACCTCTATACCTGATATGAGGCTCGAACTTAAGACCTCAAGATCAGGAGTCACGTGCTCTACCAACTGAGCCAGCCAGGTGCTCCATTTGTCTGTTCCTTGTTTTCTTTGTTGATATATCTATGTAAGTATAGTGCTTTCATGACTAGTCTGGTTTATTTTCAGTGGATAATTTCTTCATCATTGGTTGAAGGAGAAGCTGGTAGTTCTATGTTTTCTGTTTTTCCTCCCCCCTCAAAATTAATATTGTGAGCATTCCTCACAGCTGGTGGTTTCTCTTTAAAATAATGATGAACTCCCAGCTGCAGTGGGAATAAAATGAGATAATGTGCTTTGGAATATATTAAGTGCTACATAGCAGCACGTTACAAATGGTATTGCTGTACCAGGGGGACATGAAGCTTGAGGCTTAAGTGCAGCATCATTTGAATTGTCATTTGGAATCTGATTCCTCTAGAAATACCTCTTTCTTTTCTTGGTTCTTGTACTCTTAGAAGGACCATAGGTCGCGTTATACTTCATATAGACACAAGTTGTGAAATGTGTCTTGGTCTGTTACTTTCTGGTAGGGAGGAGAATAAACAATAACCAAGAGGATAGACAAGAAAGTTTACATTTACACATCGGTGGTTATCTAGCTTTCTGTGTTACCATTTTTAATAGTAATCTCCTAATTTTTTATTTTTAACTTTTTCTTATGGAACATTTCAAACAACAAAAGTAGAGAGATTCTTAGCGTACAGTTTTGTTGTTCTTGACAGCTGGTTGAATCAAGGTCCAGATCTATACCATCTTTACATTTGATTGGTCTCTTACAGTAGTCTTCGTGCTCAGTTTCATCCTTTTTTCCCCTTGCACTGTATTTGCTGAGGAACCCAGATTGTTTGTCCTGTAACTTCCTGTAGTGTGGCCATTTCCGACGGCATCTCTGTGCTGGTGTTCAGCATGGTCCTGTTTCTGAATTTTCTGTAAGTTGCAGAGAGTTGATCAGATTCTGGTGAGAATCGGGGGTGGAGGGCAGTCTGTGCTTCCATCACAAGACACATAATGATTAGTTACCTCACCCTGTGTAATGTTAACAGCCATCAAAGGTCTCTAGCTAGATCTATTGGTGAATTACCCGTTCCTTTTAATATTTATTCCCTTTTATAAATTGTATTTCATGAAATTAAAAAACATTTTGTACATTTGCCAAATAGCTTCGCGTAAAGATTATAACAATTTACGGAGCCAACAGTCATGATGTAGAGTACCCCAGTGTTCTTATACTTGTGGTATCTGAGGCTTAAGGAGGGTCATAGTTTGCCCCAAGGTCCTACAGTACAGCAGCTAGTGGTCAGTCCGTGAGTCCTTCCTTCCTCAGTCTTGTACAGAATAAATAATACCAGGTTCCTTTCCTTTCACCACAGCCCCAGGTAATTGGTCATCTTCACTTAGAAATGGTAGAAGGGATGAAATAAGGAACTGTACAGTTCAGATAGAGAGTTGAAGACAAAAATGATTTCCAGAATATTCCCCAGTTTCTCCTTTCATTTTGTTTCTCTGATGTTTATAATGATCCAGCCATTGATTATCATTACTTTAGGTCATTGCTTGATCCAATGTGTTTTTTCAAAATATACTGACCAAACATCAGTGGCTTTAACCTCTTAATTTCAGACTTTGCCAGAAAGACTTACTTTTTGTGTAGCACCTTCTTCCACGCCCTTTAAAGACCATTTGTTAACACTATAAAAAGTACCAAAGCTGGGATTCTATGGGAACGGTCCAAACTTAGTCCATCATTCACCTAAACATACCATCTTTCCTAGCGCTTCTCTCTTAATTTATCAGTGGCTATATTTATGAAGAAACTCAGTCTAGATTGTTTGATAAACCTTGTCTTTAAAAGGTATTTCAAAAGCCATTTTATTATACAGTAAATATTTCTCAGGCTTGTTTCATTTAAGTTCTTTTCCTAAAAGAGCAACTTAATTTGACTTTTGGCAAATAGTTACCCCTCAAAGGTTGAGCTAAGTTTTGAATGTAGTAATTTTGTGTAGAAGCTAAATTTAGCAATTAGCAGTCTCCCACTTCCAGTTTAAATCCAAGTGAACTTTTAAAAAGTCTGAAATATATTGGCCTCTCCCAAGACCTAAACTCTGATATTAACAAATGCCAAAGAGATGTGCAAACAGGAAACTATGTGATTCTTTTTTAATGTTTTAAGTCCTGTAATAATTTTTCCATTTGATTCTCCCACCCCCCACAAATAAAAAGATCTACAGTAATCCTCTGGAAACTTTAGAGTATCTTTATGTTTTTCTTCCCCACATCTGCCCATTTATATATTTTAAGTGCTACCTGAAACCACAAACAAATGTAAATGATGTCCTTTCAAAGTTCACCGGCTTCCTCTCTGAAGTCATCTAAAATTCCGGAGCCATAATACAAACCATCAGATAAAAAAAGTGTGAGACTTTATACTTGAAAAACATTCAGTGCCTTAAAATGATTAAGTGGAACCACAAGAGCATTTTTTTTTCCAGTTTGTAGAAAGACTTGTGTTACTTGTTTAAGTGAATGAGGAATGAGAGTTTAGAAAAATGGAAACTCGTTGAGGGAACTGCAGGTTATAGAGAGGAAGGCATTTGATGAGGCATAGACCCTGAAGCCAGACAGCTTGCTAGTCTCAGGACCAACTCAGAAGGAGCACCTGCCTCTGCCCCTGGGGACAACCCCTCAACCTGGTCTTCACAGCTCTGCCTCTCTCAGGCTTCCCCGCCTCTGGCTCGCTGACTCGAATTCTCCCCTGAATACCATTACACAGCGTGTGGAAGACTTCCTTACCACTTCTGTGAAAGGTACTGATTTATTTTTAAATACTTGATGCATTAAATCTCAGATTAGCAGCAGTTCTGATAACATTTTTTTTATGTAAAGGTATTTTTAATAGGTGCAAATCGCTGTACTGACTGAGAAGAGCTCTGCTGCCTGCCCTCTGGATAGGGTGTCGCTTCCTTAGCGTGGTGGCCAGGCCCTTTGTGGTCTGCACCTCTGCTTCTCTCCCTCAAGGCTGTCCTCCGGCAGGACTCTGCTGTGGGGGATCTTCGCTGGCTCATCCTGTGCTCTCACGGCCTCTGACCTTTCCACCCATAGTGCCCATTCCCTGGTTCGAAATCCCAGTCCTTTTACAAATTAGCTGCTTGTCCTTCAGAAATCACCTTAACTGTCTCATCCTCTAGATTGCTTGTCTGACTCTCCGTAGGAAGATCAGTTGCCCTTCTGGGTCGTTAACTGTTTTTATTCCTGGTCATACTGTATTGAAGTTGCCAGTTGTTTCTGTCTCCCTCTGTAGTCTCTGAGCTTCTTGAGCAGTAAGACTGGGCTTTGCCTAATGTTAGGCACACAATAGGTGCTGAGTAAATGCTTGCCACATTAATTCATTCTTGCTCCGGTTCTGCTGCTGACTAGTCAGAATATGTGTAGCACCCTGAAACTTCTACTAATCTATTTTTACTCCCCGGACCTCACGGAACAAGTCTAACCCCGTTATTATAGGATAACCTTTCAGAATCTAAACATCTTAGGGGATGGTTCCCAGAAAGACAGACTGTGATATTCTGGAAAGTGAGTTCTTCCACCTGGGAAGAGCATGCTTATTTGAATATATGGAACATCTGTCAGGAGGAGAGGACTAAAGGGGGATAGCTTTCCTTCTAAAGAATGGTAGGCAAATATCTTAGGGGTTTTCTTTTCCTCAAGAAGGAAGACAAAGGTAGTAGCATAGATATTACATTTAAGAAAAATAAGTGGGGGGCGCCTGGGTGGCTCAGTTGGTTAAGCGACTGCCTTCGGCTCAGGTCATGATCCTGGAGACCCGGGATTGAGCCCCACATCGGGCTCCCTGCTCGGCGGGAAGCCTGTTTCTCCCTCTCTCACTCCCCCTGCTTGTGTTCCCTCTCTCGCTGTGTTTCTCTCTGTCAAACAAACAAACAAACAAATAAATAAATAAATAAAAAGAAAGAAAGAAAGAAAGACTGGGGTACCTGGGTGGCTCAGTTGGTTAAGCAACTGCCTTCCGCTCAGGTCATGATCCCGGCGACCCGGGAACGAGCCCCACATCAGGCTTCCTGCTCGGCAGGAAGCCTGCTTCTCCCTCTCTCAGTCCCTCTGCTTGTGTTCCCTCTGTAGCTGTGTTTCTCTCTGTCAAATAAATAAAATCTTAAAAAAAAAAAAAAAAAACAAGTGAGGGGCGCCTGGGTGGCTCAGTTGGTTAAGCGACTACCTTCGGCTCAGGTCATGATCCTGGAGACCTGGGATCAAGTCCCACATTGGGCTTCCTGCTCGGCAGGAAGCCTGCTTCTCCCTCTCTCACTCCCCCTGCTTGTGTTCCCTCTCTCGCTGTGTTTCTCTCTGTCAAATAAATAAAATCTTAAAAAAAAATAAAAATAAAAAAAAATAAGTGTAAGAAGTTCCTAAAGTGAAGACATTCCACTAAGATCAAATTTTGGGGCTTTGAAGGCTAGGAGGCCCTGAAGTTGTCTCTTTTTTTTTTCCCCCAAATATTTTATTTATTTATTTGACAGAGAGAGAGAGATCACAAGTAGGCAGAGAGAGAGGAGGAAGCAGCCTCCCTGCTGAACAGAGAGCCCAACATGGGCCTCGATCCCAGGACCCTGAGATCATGACGTGAGCTGAAGGCAGAGGCTTTAACCTACTGAGCCACCCAGGCGCCCTGAAGTTGTCTCTTGAGGCACACACTGCCCCAGGGAAACCACTGGAAACTCCATGGCTACCCCTTGGTTGAGACAAGTTACATTCCAGGCTAGAGGAAAACTGGGTCTTACAGTTCAGTGGCAAGAATAACTTCATTCACGAACTCCTCACTAGATGTGAGTTGATGGTGTGTGTGGTGGGTATAGGAAGAAGGAAGGAAGGAGGGTATAAATGGAAACCCTTGATACAGTTAGGTTGTCTCTTTAATTCAAAGGAATTGGGAAGTCTTGGAGATCTGTAAGAAGAGGAATTACGTTATCAGAAAGAACTTAGCAACTTAGCAGTGGGTGTTAAAGGAGATGTGGCTTTGTTTTAGGTATTTTCTCATCCCATAAAAATTAAATGAAGGATGACAGATGCATCACCAAAAGTGCCAGGGTGATGATTCAGATGGTGCTCTGTCGCCCCATCCTAAAAAGGGCACGTTAGCCTATTTTTCGGATGGACTCCCAAGAAACTTTCCCAGTCCTACCCTCCACCTTTTTTTTTTTTTCCCCCCAGCACCATTTGCCCTTTTGGACCTGATTTTCCTCTAAACATATTTGAATGTGGGAAAAGTAGCTTTTCCAACAAAACCTTGAGATAAGTTTCTCTAAACCCTCAGGCAGGCTTCTCATTCTGTAATTGCTAGACCGAGGAATTAACATACGGAAACAGCCCTGGGAGTGACTCCACATCTTGGAAGCCTTACCCCCCCCATCCCTCTCTGCCATCTCACAGTGGCCCACAGAGGTCTTTCCTTGGGCTCCCAGCCTCATTCTTTTTTTTTCTTTTTTTAAGATTTTATTTATTTATTTGACAGAGAGGTCACAAGTAGGCAGAGAGAGGGGGAAGCAGGCTCCCCGCCGAGCAGAGAGCCCAACGTGGGCCTTGATCCCAGGACCCCGAGATCACGACCCGAGCCGAAGGTAGAGGCTTTAACCCACTGAGCCACCCAGGCACCCTCCCAGCCTCATTCTTTTTTTTCTTTTTTTTTTTTAAAGAAATTTTATTTATTTATTTGACAGAGAGAAATACAGAGGGGGAAGCAGGCTTCCCGCTGAGCAGGGAGCCTGATGTGGGGCTCGATCCCGGGTCTCTGGGATCATGACCTGAGCCGAAGGCAGTTGCCCAACCAACTGAGCCACCCAGGCACCCCATCCCAGCCTCATTCTTGATGAGGTTGTTCTTCTTTCCCCCCACTAGCAGTTCTCCGGGTCTCCGAACTAAACTTCCCATGCTCATCTCCTTTTCATCACTTCTCATGAAAGGTCCAGAGACAGCTCTCCAAACAGTCTCTCTTCCCTCTATGAGTTGTTTGTAAACTGCTGTCACCTTACCCACGAGCTGGCCCATGGCCATTGCTTACAAATACACCATCTAATCTTTCCAGAATTGACCATCCGCGCCCCACACTGTATGGACCGCAGGCTCTGTGATCCATTTACCAGACTGTTCCCAGCCCTTGCCTCCTGTGCTGGGCCTCGCACTGTGTGAGAAAAGAAAAACTTGGACGAGATCCAGCATGAGAAAAATGATTGAAAGATTGGAAAGAGGGTTGCTATGAGAAAAGGTTAAAGGAACTGGGTAGGTTTAGTTCTGTAAAGGAATGGATAGGGAGAGAGAGATTGAGAAAGAAGGGTCCCTTTGCCTCCTTCATTTTCCTCACAGTTAACAGTACAGCCCATAAGGATTCTTTTAATTTTGTTTAATCCATGCTAGTGATGGACTGTCCTTGTGCAGGATGTTCCGTTCCTTAGGATGGGTGGTGTGAGGTGCCCCATCTCAGCGACAGGATACTGTTCCCCTGAGCAGGGAGTCCAGTGGGGGGCTCAGTTCATGGACCCTGGGATCCTGACCTGAGCCAAAAGCAGATGCTTAGCCAACTGAGCCACCCAGGTGCCCCATATTTTTGCCCCTTTAAAAAACAGAAACATATTAGAGGTAAAATACATGTCCATGGTAGAAATTCAGAAGGCATAATGAGTAAAAAAGAATCCAGAGATATATTTATCCATAGAATGCCCCATCAAGAGATAAATCATAGTAATACCATTAAATGTGTTATATTACAGGGGAGCCTGGGTGGCTCAGTCAGTCAAGCACTCAACTCTTGATTTCGGCTCAGGGTCATGAGATCAAGCCTCATGTCAGGCTCCACCCTGAGTGTGGAGCTTGCTTGGGATTCTCTGCCCTTCCCTGCTCTTTCTCTCTCACAATAAAATAAAATTTTTAAATGTGTTATATCACAAGGAGTGGGGTTTTTTGTTTGTTTGTTTTGGAGTGGGTTTTTTGCAGGGGGGGTTGGGGGCTTTTGTTGTTGTTGTTTGGTTCATTTTGTTTGTGGCAGGGTGTTGGTGGTGTGTTCTGGGGTTTTGGTTTTTTAGTAGGCTCCACACCCAGCATGGGGGGCAATGCTGTGCTTGAACTCACAACACTGAAATCAAGACCTGAGCTGAGAGCAAAAGTCAGACGCTTAAACGACTGAGCCACCCAGGCACCCCTTTTGCAAGAAGCTTTTAAAAACTGTTTTTACATCTCTCATTTAATTTTCATGATAGCCTATGGGACCATGTACTCTCCTCCTCTTCCCCTACCCCTTTTCCCCTTCCTCTTCTTCCTGTTTAATAGCTTAGATTTGGCCTTAAGGTTACTGATTACCACAGGTCACACAGCTATTGATTGGCTTAAACCTGGGGCCTCCTACCAGAGCATTTTGCCAGGCAACCCCTCAGGCGAAGCTTCTGTGCATCTATGTCTTTGTATTAATGGGATTGTACCATATGTAGTGTTCGTAACCTATTCAGTTCCTCGCTAAGTGTCTCATTAACAGCTTGGCCGTACATAAACACAGATCTCTTGCATCATCCCCTTTGGTGGTTATAATGTACCACTTTGTAGTTATTTAACTAGTCTCTAGATTTGAACAGTAAAATTCTCCTCGACTTCTCTTTTTAAAAACCTTGCTGTATGACCATCTTCATAATGCTTAACCAGCTGCCGCTTCTAGATTTTTGAGGGATCTTGCCGATACCAGGATGACTTGGGCATGCCCTTTCTATTCTAAGACATTCTGGTATCTGGCTTTGGGAGAAGCGAGGCACCCCCACCAGCCCCTCGGTTTCTGTGCCGATCGTGCACCAAGGCTCCGAAGTCCTGCCCAAGCCAGCCAGCCTTCCTGGTGACCCTCTCGCGCAGTCTTGGAGGCAGAGAACTGGCAAAAGACTTACCCTGACAGGCAATCTTTTAGAGTTTGAGAGTGATTTGTTCATCACAGACTCAAGATCCTCGTGAGATAGAATTACTTATCATTCTCCAAAATAGAGAAGCTCCGCCTACACTCTTCCAGTTTTTTGGGTATCTGAATGCTTCTAACAGGTTAGGATGCCCTGTCCTCTCCAGTGAACTCTTGCTGTCATTCACATCCCAAAAATAAGTACAATCTTTAGGAATGAGAGGGTGTATACGTTAGTGCTGGCCAGGATTGCACTGTTTATCTTACTGGAGAGTCAACAGTGTGACTGTTAACCTCATGCACAATTAACATCTAGGCTTTTTGTTACCGTTGTTCGTAAACTTTGTGGTCAAACCTGATTTTTATGAGGCAGAGAGATGGGAAATCTGGCCGGTCGGGGGGCTAGATGGCTCAACACCTGGAGTTGCTGTTGTGACTTGGAAGTCGAGTAGCCTGGGGAATTGGGTGGCCAGGGCAGTGTAGATCCTTCTGCAAAGGTGCTTGGCCGCTTTTGCTTCTGAGCTTAAATGGGCCTTTTGTGCAGACCAGATTCCCTTAGAGAAGCTGAAGGGCAGTGAGACGTCTTTTTATTTTTTTTATTTTTTTTATTTTTTAAAGATTTTTATTTATTTGACAGAAACACAGCCAGAGAGGGAACACAAGCAGAGGGAGTGAGAGAGGGAGAAGCAGGCTTCCTGCCGAGCAGGGAGCCTGATGTGGGACTCGATCCCGGGTCTCCGGGATCATGACCTGAGCTGAAGGCAGTCGCTCAACCAACTGAGCCACCCAGGTGCCCCTTAACGTATTATTTTAAAAATAAAAAAATGCCATGTGGTTAATGTAGTAGTTAACAAAGCCTTATCTTCCAGTGGTCATCAACTCATTCCTAGTAAAAAGAGCTGAGCAGTAAATATGAGGCACAAAAGAATGAGGAAGAAACGGGGTTAATTAAACAAGTGGCTGAGGACACACATTCCAAAGTTCCACTCCCTGTTGCCACCTCTTGCGGGTCTGGCCCCAGTCAGTGTGATGGACCAAGGAATTTTCTGGTAGTAAGGATAGATTTCCTGTCGCACAGACAACCTTACTTATATTCCCACTTCGTGTCCTCCCCCTTGTGGGTGGTAGCGTCGCTTAGTGCTGCTCGTTGCTCACCCACTGTGTGATCCCGTGCATTTCCTCTGTAGTACTCTGTATTTTTACCTGAGGAAACCGACGCCCAGAGAAATCAGGTCAATTGTCCGAGGTTGTACAGTGAGCACCATCTACAACTAAAAGACTTAACCTATGGGAAGCACCAGTTTGACTCTCAGGTGATATTTAGTGAGTCACTTTTGACCACATTTCTGGATTTACCTCATGTGTAATACTGACACAGGAAGGTCAATCATTTCTAGTCCATTTTCTTTTTTTTTTTTTTAATTGACAGAGAGAAACACAGCCAGAGAGGGAACACAAGCAGCAGGAGTGAGAGAGGAGAAGAAGCAGGCTTCCCGCTGAGCAGGGAGCCCGATGTGGGGCTCGATCCCAGGTCTCCGGGATCATGACCTGAGCCGAAGGCAGTCACTTAACCAGCTGAGCCACCCAGGTGCCCTTCTTGTCCATTTTCTTTTCAGTGACCGTTTGCTGGCTTCCTGAAGAGTTTACAGCTCTTCCAGCCCTTTCTGGATGACAAATCTCGTCTTCCTAGCCTGCCACTATGAAATTGATAAGGAGTTCGGTTTCCACATAGTTTTTCTCAAGTACATTCTTCTCCCCACCCTACCCTGGGATTGCCCGGATACATTCAAGTAAATAAGAATTACCTTTCCAGTTTGTAGAGAATGAGGTCCTTCTGTGGCTCAGCATCACTGGCCCACATTTGGGCTGGAAAGATAAAAGAGAGTGGTATTCATCCAGCATCTGGTCCCCAGTAGGTACTTAGTAAATATTTGTTGCAAACATGGACAGAGAGGTGGTAAAATTTGAGAAAGTAGCCCTGACTACACTTTTGGATACCTTGATTTATTCATTCATGCTGGCCCTGAGCTGCCTTTAAGAACCTTAGCTTAGTCTTTTTGCTTCTCTAATTGTAACTGCCCAGTGTTTCTTCATTCATCTTGTGTCCTCCTGGTTTAGTACCCTGGGAGAACATTTTGTTCAGTGCCGTCACAGAGCATGCTGGTAGAATTGTCCTTCAGTGGTAATTTGGAACCCCTGTCACCTCTGAGAGCCTAGAGGGATGAAGGGAAGCAGCTCATAGCAGCAGATCTTTCTACAAGTGGAGGTTTGCTTCGCACTCAGGATTTAATCTGACCCACCAGTTTACGAAACTGAATCAATAAAGGAAGAGGGGAGGTGTTTAGGGAAGATGGAAAGCAGAAGTTTCCGCGTTTTCAGTGTGCTGGCAACCTTGTTGCCTGTTACGGACAGGAAGTTCCAGGTCTAGCGACGGCTGTGTTCCTAGAGGTTTTTCATATTTGCAGTGTTGGCAGTGTGAGACTTTCCACATTTAAGTGTTGGATTTCGAGCCTCCCAGAAAGAGCTGTTTGAAACCCTTAGCAGCGAGCAGCACGTGGCCGCCTCTGTCACCGCCTCAACTTTGCAGTGCCCAGGCATCTGACAGACTGGGGGAAACTTTCCTTAGGAGCGGGAGGAAGATCAGGCATTCAGGTCAGTTTTAAAATCCTGTTTCAAATCATGCTCACTACAAGACCATGAGGCATAGAGTCCTCCTTACATGTGTCTTCCCCAAGTCCCATGTGGAGGCTGGGGCCGGAAGAGTTGGGGGAAAGCATGTTCCTGCTCGGGACACGTGCGGTCCAGCTACTGCACTCCTCCGGCTTTGAGGGACCCCGGCTGTGGCCACGGTGTGCTCTGTGCGTGCCTTAGCCTCAGCACCCGGACAGCCAAGAGGGGGGGTCGCGGGTGGTTGATGGTGGCGAAGTGTCCACAACCCCCTCTGTCAGGAAGATGATAAAGGATAGACACAGCTCCTCTGTGTTAATTGATGTGTTCAATTTTATAGTTGCAATTTTAGCTTGAATTTCTAAGAGTCTAAATCACAGTACTGCCTGAACAGCTAGGAGGAACAGTAAGATTTTTCAGCTATTCATCTCTAGAGACCAGGGCATTTCACTGCACAATGTATTTATCATCTGTGGAGGAATGACACCTTTTAATCTAATGGCTCTTTCTTTTTGTGATTGGAGAGGCCTCTTGAGATACAGAATGTTAGCATAAGCTAGTGCCTTTTTTCTTTTTTTTTTAAATTTTCGTAAAGGTGGATAAATTTTCTTGATTTGAATAATATATGCATAGAACTTTTTGACATAGCCAGTCCTATTTACCTCAATTCTTTTAAGAACAGACTGTAGACCCAGGGTTGAACTGACACGAGAGAAAACCAAGAAGTTGAGAAGCAGAGTGACAGGTTTTTTGCGTGTGGCCCACCTGTCTCTCATCTTTGCAGGTTCTGCATCCAGTATGTTATGCTCTACCAGTGAATATTGTGAATAGTCTTGGCCTTCCCTGTGCATTAAGCAAGGGCTAAAACTGAGGGCAGCCGGCGAACATAGATGGGAGGCCCCAAAGGGGGAAGAGTTGCTAAGCTCATAGAGCAAGAGCTCACTTCAGACACACAATCCATTTAGGAATTCCTCATGTGGTCCATAGGCCACCGTGCTCCTCTGTGTCTGGATTTGTGTTGTTTGTACTCCAAGGTATGTTTTGAGATTCAGACTCCTCAGTTCCCTGAGTCAGTTTCAGTCTCTTTAAAACCGATAGCTGTGGCAAGTTACTGAAGTTTCTGCCTTTTTCTTTTAAAGATTTTATTTATTTGGGCGCCTGGGTGGCTCAGAGGGTTAAGCCTCTGCCTTTGGCTCAGGTCATGATCTCAGGGTCCTGGGATCGAGTCCCACATCAGGCTTTCTGCTGGGCGGGGAGCGTGCTTCCCCTCTCTGCCTGCCTCTCTGCCTATCTGTGATCTCTGTCTCTCTGTGTCAAATAAATAAAATCTTTAGGGGAATAAAAAAAAGATTTTATTTATTTGACAGAAACACAGCCAGAGAGGGAACACAAGCAGCGGGAGTGAGAGAGAGAGAAGCAGGCTTCCCGCCGAGCAGGCAGCCCAATGTGGGGCTCGATCCCGGGAGTCCAGGATCATGACCTGAGGTGAAGGCAGAGGCTTAAACACTGAGCCACCCAGGCACCCCTGAAGTTTCTCCTTTTTATCCAGACTGGAACCATACAGATTTAGATTGATATTTTCTTTCTTCTTCTTCTTTTTATTTTCTTTTTGTAGTTTTATGATTTTAACACAGACATGACGGGCACAACAAGCCTTCTGTTCATTTTCTTTGCTGCACAGCCTGGCGTTGGAATTGGTGACTCTGATGGCCAGCTGGGCTGCTGTTTTCACAATAGCTTTGTGGTCCTTGGAGGAGACATTGTGAGCAATCTCTGCACAGTAAGATTCTTGCACATCAGCAGCAGGAGCTCCTTGACTTTGTGGACTAGGAACTTCCAGAAGCCACTGGGCAACATGTGCTTTGGTTTCTTGTTGCTCCTATAACCAGTGTTGGGCATCAAGATCGGGCCCTTGAATCTTCTGCTCTCCCTATTGTCAATAGTGGGTTTCTGCCACTTGCGCTTTTTAATTTTGACATATTGGTCTGACTAGTGCTAGATGAACTTCTGGGTCCACTTTTTAATGATCTTAGGCTCATCAAACGTCTGAGGGCAGACAGCTGCCCAGTAACAGACAGCTTCCACCTCTGCAGGCAGCGCCAAGGAAGAGAGCTAGACTGTCATTTTCTTGGAAGTCAACAAGAGTTGCAAAACTAGAAATTATTGGCTTGATCATATGTTTCTCAGTTTTGATAGTGTAAGAAGTTGCAGCCTCTTGGTAATATCAGTTAAATTGAACAAACTTTCCTTGCGTATCTTTTGTGTGCTAAACCTAGGTGCTGGGAGATTACAATTTCGGAAATAAGAAAGGAACAGCAAAAGATCATTTTTGGTCTGAGTGATGGGATCAAGGTACACATGTACCAGGCGCCTGGGTGGCTCAGTGGGTTAAAGCCTGTGCCTTCGGCTCAGGTCATGATCTCAGGGTCCTGGGATCAAGGCCCGCATCCGGCTTTCCGCTCAGCAGGGAGCCTGCTTCCTCCTCTCTCTCTGTCTGCCTCTCTGCCTACTTGTGATCCCTCTCTCTGTCAAATAAATAAAATCTTTAAAAAAAAAAAAAGCTCATCACCTTAGATCGTTTTTCTAATCTTAGAACTTACCTCAATGAAAAAAAGATGGACTGTAAGATTTATGCCTAACACAGCACTTACTAAACATCACGAATGTCTGCTCATAATGTGTGCTTTGCCAGGCACCAAGGATACGGTAGTGAGCAAAACAGACCCAGCCTCCTCAAGGGAGCTTATAGTGTAATAAAGTGGTTTGGTATATATGATCCTTTTTTATAGACTAAAGAGAGGTTTATTCAAGTAGCAGTTTCATTAAAAAGACACCTATGCCACCCCATATATTTGAAAATACCTCCCCGTCCTCCTTTTTAGCTTTTCTCCCTCACCAAAAAAGGGTGAGTGGTGACTGGAAGGTTTTTTGTTTTTTTTAAAGATTTTATTTATTTGACAGAGAGAAAACACAGCGAGGGAGGGAACACAAGCAACAGGAGTGAGAGAGGGAGAAGCAGGCTTCCGGCAGAGCAGGGAGCCCGATGTGGGGCTCGATTCTGGGTCTCCAGGATCATGACCTGAGCGGAAAGGCCATTGCTTAACCAACTGAGCCAGCCAGGCACCCCATGACTGGAAGTTTTAGGGAAAGGCTGACTGTTGTTTATTTAGAGGAAGGAAGAGGTTTCTTTTCCTTCCTTGCTACCGCCTCCACGACTCTCAGTACAGCTGCAGCTGTTGACAGCTCTCCTCTGTCCTCCCAGACCCAGACCTGCGGTGTGTCACGTCTCATTTCACGTATACTCTGTGCACACAGTGTGTCTCTTAACTAGTTTTTGTAGAACATAGGTGAAAATCACCTCATGGGTATGCTTCTCTTACTATAAATTTAAACTTTAATTAAATGTCGTCATGGCCCCAAAAAACAGATCAGAATTGTCATGTTTTTAAAATAACCTCTTATTGTTATTCATCCACCTTGAAGTAGTATTTTCATTTTTGTTTTTGAAGGTAGTGACTTTTGTAACTTGGTTAAGAAGTTAAGCCTTAGGGCTTGGGGAGGACAGCACTTGGCTAGACAAAATCACCATCGTAACTTGGGGGTAAGAGCGGGAGCTCTGGAGCCGCACTGTCTGTATGGAAATCATGGCTTCGCCTCCAGCCATGTCACCTTGGGCCTGCCACTTAGTCTCTCCAAACCTTTAAGGCCATGCATTGGTGACAGAATTCTAGCAGTACCCGCAGAGGGATGTTGTGGAGAATAAACAGGTTCAAGTCTGGGAAGTGTTTGGCACAACGTCCGGGCTGTATGGATAGCCTTATTACGGTCTGATATGCAAACAGACCCATAGGCTAGCCACACTACCACTCCTACATACAATACGGAAATCACTTTATAGTTTAAATTCTCTACCGCAGATGGAAAAGGTCGTTTGGGCAACAGAAGAGGCAGAAGACTCACTTTAACTGATCATAGAGTTCTAGAACAGAAAAAAGAGGTGAGGTTGGATACGTTATGCAAAAGGAAGGGGATATTCATTCAGGAAGTATTTATTGAGTGCCTGTGTCCAAGGCACACTGGTGAGTACGGCTGAGCAGTAGTCCAGCCTCAGGAAGCTTAGCTAGGTCTCTAGCAGAGTGGAACTGGGCGAATGTTTTTGTATTGTTAACATGATATAAACCGACACTTTCTGGAGTTGTAGATCCTGTTAAACATCTAGATTTGATTGCAGTTGTTTAAGAAAACCAGGGTCTCAGAGAAGTTGGCAGAATACCGTCCAAGTTCAGTTGCTCGCATCTGGGAAGGGCACAGCCTGGGGGAAGGGCTGGGGAACCCTCAGCCCTGCAGTTGCGGGTCTCAAGACAGAAAAGGAATGGACGCATCCAGTGGTGATGAGCAGGGACACAAACCGGTGACTTGAATCCAGTCCCCAGAGGAACCGCTTTCCTCCTGCACGTGCTCTGGGTTCCTTCAACTCTCAGGTCAGGAATCAGATCCTTTTAAAGCCACAGATTGTGGTGGATGTTTTTGGCCTGGAGCGGCTGGACGGCAACGAGAGACCCGGGACTGTGAAGAGCAGTGACTGCTCAGAGGCATGACCAAATCGCTAAGTGGAGGGGAAGGGACTCAGGGCCAGCTGAATCAAGACCAACTCGGTTTTGGGATTTCCTTGGCATATTTACTTTGTGGGTCTGGGTTGGCCTTCCTGCAGGTTGAAAAGTTGCTCCAGGAATATGTGTCATGAGAGGAAAAAAGTGGAGTGGAGAGACAGTGGAAGTTAGCAGGAAGCCAGTGTAGAAGTCAAGAGGCTGTTAAATCAGTCCAGGTGACTAGAACCTGCAGTTGGGTGGTAGAAGCAGGAGAAGAAAGGAGAAGATAGTGAGAAAGGTAATACAATGAGTATGGAGAGGCAGGGAAGTGAAGGGTTGGATTCTGGACTGAAATGATAGATTCACATCCTGGTTCTCCCACTTGCTCTGAGTCATGCGCTAGGTCTTTAATGACCTCCGAGTGGAAGGGGCCAGTGTTCCTACTTCCCAGCACACCATGTGGCACATTTTATGTTTACTACTGTTACTGTCATTGATACCCGTATTTTTGTCATCTTTACTGTTACTAGGATTTAGCAGTTGTTTGGATATGGAAAATGAACGAGACTTTGAACCTGGATAAATGGGATAAAGGAAGATGTGGGGAGGTGAGAAGAGGAACCGGTTGTGAGTGACAGTGAGTTCACTTGTGGATGAGTTGGGAATGTCTACCTTCAGAGTGGAAATCCAAGCTATAGATTAATGAGTTACCCGAAAGAGAATTCATAATTGAAACAGTAGAAGTGGCCACGGACCATCATAAAGAGTAGCTAGAAGTGGAAGAGAGCTGAGCCCCGACTTGATTTCTCTTGATATCTCCAGCATTTAGCTCCGTGTGCAAAACACAGAAACTGCATTTGCGATTTGTGCTGGGTGGTGCTGAAGACATCCTCTGAGCTTCTCACCAAATCTTTGGACTCTTCCCTGACACTTCTCTTCTTGGGGAGCCAGAGAAATCATGTGACCTTCTCTGGGAACTGTCATTTCCTAGGGTGACCGCAATAAATTACCACCAGTGCGTGGCTGGAGACATAGTATCTCAAGTTTAGGAGGACCGGAGTCCGAAATCAGGGTGTCAACCATGCTGGTTCCTTCCAGAGACTCCAAGGGAGAAAGCATCTCATGCCTCTCCTAACAACGGTGGCTTCTCGCCATCCTTGGTAATCCTTGGCTTGTAGACATGTCACCCCAGTCCGTCTCCATCTTCATAGCACCTTTTCTGTGTCCTCTACTCTCATTGGGACATCAGTTGTTGAATTTAGTAGCCTCCCTAAATCCAGGATTCTTAAATAATTAACACCTGCAGAATTCCCATTTTCAAAAACATTTGCAGGTAAATGTGAATTTGGGGAGGACACTATTCTACTCACTGCCAGAGCTAGTCAGTGTGCTGGGCCATGGAAGCCGACATGGGCTGCTTTCTTAGCCCTAAGGAGAAGAGAATGTGTCCAGATAGCATAGTCCTCGAAAGAAGCGGCCTCGTAAGACTAATTTTTCAGGGTTTTACTAACAGACCTGGATCAGCTACTTGTGAGGTATGTGTAAGTAGGAGTTGGCTGTTTAAGAGTATTTATTTTTCTTCGACATTGTTTTTTTTTTATTATTAAAAATGGAATTTTCATTATATTTGAGCCTTTTTTTTTTCTGGTCAAATTCCTCATCTGTCAGGCAAGCTCTTCTAAAAGACTCTTTCTGGGCTTATTCTAGTAAATTGAGTATGCTATAACTAGAAATGAAGGCCTGCACTCTAGGGCCTGCCGCCATCACCAGTAGTGGGGAGTGGGGGACAGGATGGCATGTGAAAGGGGACCCTGAGCTGTGAGACAACGGACCAGGGTTCTGGTCCCAGTTCAGACCAGTTAACTATGAGACCTTGGATAGGTTATTTTCTCCTTGCTAGAATGAGACCACCCATTCCTGCCCCTTTTTCCAGAGCTTTTAATGGGTATCAAGAATGATAGTGGATATACACGCTCCTAGCTGTGTATAAAAATGTATGCAAATATAATGTTATTAAGTATTAAGACTGGGTTGAAGGGCGCCTGGGTGGCTCAGTTGGTTAAGCAACTGCCTTCAGCTCAGATCATGATCCCGGAGACCCCGGATTGAGCCCCACATCAGGCTCTGTGCTCAGCAGGAAGCCTGCTACTCCCTCTCTCACTCCCCCTGCTTGTGTTCCCTCTCTCGCTGTGTTTCTCTCTGTCAAATAAATACAATCTTAAGAAAAAAAAAAAAAAGACTGGGTTGAAATGTAATCTTATTTAAGAAGTCACATTTATATGCTCTCACGTCTGTCCTCTTTCTGTGTCTTTTTCTCTCCCACATAGAATTGAATTAACCTACAATTTGATCCTTTCTTCCTCCAAAGGGCAAGATAGAAGTTATGTTCTTCTTTCTCCCTTGGTTTTATAAAATATAGAGATTTGTTGATATTTCTGATACTCTGTGCTAAGCACTGGGTGACCAAAGAGTGAGAACTTGCAGTCTTGGAGGTAAGTTTTGTGTCCTGGCCTGGAGATAGAAGACCCAGCAGAACAAAGAGAAGGTGCTCCCCCTCTGCCCAAGTACCGGACATCTAAGTGAAGTCCTTTGAAGAATAAGTAAGGGTTTAGCCAGTTGAAAGCAGAGAAGAATGCCCCTGGCCTGGGAAGTCGGGGAGAACCAGGCATGGTCACGCAATGAACAGGTCTGGTCCTAGCCAGTGATGGTAAGCCATGTGAGAGGCAGGTCTCAAAGGTAGATGAAGGCAGGACTACATGCGGTCTTCTGGACCATGATAGCCAGAGTTCAGACACTGTCCTGAGAGCAAGGAGAAATCATAGAAGAGTTTTAAGCGGGAGAGTGACATTGCAGAATTCTGTTTTTTTCAGAGTTGTCTTGACTGCAGCATGGCTGTCAGGACTGTAAGGAGGCCTGTTCAGTAACCCAGCAATGGCAATTAAGATCAGAGTGGATGGTGGGACGGATTTGGTAGGACCTTGGGGAAACACTACCAAGCCACCATGGCTTCGGCAATGGAGTGGCATCTTTTGCTGAAATCTGGAACACAGTGTGTTTGAGATTGCTGTGGAATATTTACAAATGAAAATATCCAAGAGGCAAAGTAAATACTGACTTAAAGTTCTTGGAACTTACATTCTCAGCTGTACTCAGGTTAAGTTCATCAAAGATTGTCCTTTGTTCCTCTTGCTCTTGTTTCTGATAGTCATTCATCTTTGTTTCCCTGTGACTTTAGACTGGAAGCTTCACCTTTCTGCAGGTTTGTTTCCTCATCCAAAATGAAAAGGCCGACTAGTTGACCTTCCGGAGCTCTTTTGCTTTAAACCTTCAACAGACAAGGCAGTTTTTCTTTTCAAAGGGATTGCAAGGTGGAGCTGGGGAAGTTTCTAGTCCTTGTTTGTCAGAATTCAATTTGAGCTTTTCTGGTTCCATATTCTTATGCTAAGAAAAGGGCCTATTCAGATGTATATTGAGAGCCCTCAAAAACTTAATCTTCAGAGGTGCTACAGGAGAAAGGATGTAGCAGGATCTGGGGCAGTGGGAAAGGCCTGACCCACCCTCTCAGCAGAGGGTTCCATTAGGCCTAGACAAAAAGCCCTGGCCTCCAGATCCCTCAGCTCACTGATGCCTGGTTCACTGTGGGTGGCCAGGAGCCTGTCTCGTCAGGGGGAGTCTCACCCCCTCCCTGTACTCCAGTCAGCCCAGTGGGCCCAGAGCAGCAAACCTCTCTTTCTTCAGCCATCCCATCCTGTTAACGTTTTTAGCAGGAGAGGTGGCCTGAGGAAGGTGAGACCCACCAAGCCGGGCTGCACCCCTGCTGCTCTCTGCCCTTTCAGCTGGGCTGCCGAAAGCCTGTCTCTTCAGCTGTTGGAATTGTCTCAAGACCATACTGGCAACCAGAAAGAGTATGCAAAGGCAAAAACTCATTCAGTTCACTGCCCTCTTATGTCGAAGGAGAGGATGCGGGTTTTCAGAGTCTTCAGCCTCCTCGAGAAATGGAGGTGCCTGTGAGGGTTGCTTTACCACAGGCGTGGTCCGTCCCTGGCCCAGCGGTCCCCGTTGTGCTTCTGTTGCTCTGACCCTCCAGTTTCTCTTAAAAAAACAAGTCCAGAATCATGGCTTTCGTTTGCATCTTTTCTCTCCCGGAGTGTTTGATTCACTGATTGAACAAATTGTTGCGTAGCTGACACTGTGCCGTCAGCTCTTTGCTCAAGCATCTACCAGTACAGTAAGAGGCTGGAAGACAATGTAGAGCAGTGGTTCTCGAACTTAGGCGTACGTCCCCTTCACCAGGCAGGACACATTCTGACTCGGTAGGTCTGCAGGAGAGCTGAGAAGCTGCGTTTCTCCCAAGCTCCAAGGGCTTTGCGCGCTGGGGGTGCTCCCATCCAGAAAAGAGAGGGTTTGGGAGCGTGGAGGAAGGAGCAAATAGCTTGACTTGGTGTAGTCACCTTTCTTCCTTTCATTTCACCTGTTGAACTTCCTGGCTCAGATTTTTCTGCACCTTGTGAGGCCCTAGATGTGCACTGGAGAACTCCTGTAACACTCCGGGGCTCTGCGGGTGCGGAAGCCTGCGTGTTAGGAGAGCCGGTTTGCTTCTGTCCCTGTTGCGGTGTTCTTGGTTTCTTCCCCCTGCTCCAGCTGCCCATGGCCCTCTCTCGGGTGGATTTCCAGGAGCTGTAGGAAGGAATTCAGTCTTCAGAGACTTGGAAGAGGAACTTCCCAAACTAGTGCCTGGATGAGCACAGCTCTAAGAGCAGTTTTCAGACTGTTCTCTGGAACCCTCGCAGACCTTGAGGACTGTCTAGGGGTTAAGGTCCTCCAGCTCGACCCCACCACGACCACTGAGTCAGCTAAAATTTGCTATACTTTGGGATGCCTGGGTGGCTCAGTCAGTTAAGCATCTGCCTTCCACTGAAGTCATGATCCCCATAGGGCTCCCTGCTCAGTGGGGCGTCTGCTGCTTTCTCTCCCTCTGCCTTTCCCCCCCGCTTGTCCCTCTCCCCCACCCCAAACCCATCTCTCTCCTCTCAAATAAAATCTTTTTTAAAAAATGCTGCACTTTTATTTTAAAAGGCATTTTTATTTTAAAAGGCACCTGGGTGGCTCAGGTACGCATCTGCCTACAGCATAGGTCATGGTCCAGAGTCCTAGCATTGAGCCCTGCCTCACCTCCCTGCTCAGTGGGGAGCCTCCTTCTCACCCTCACCCTCTGACACTCCCCCTGCTTGTGCTCTCTCTCTCTCTCTGTGTCAAAGAAATAAATAACATTTTTACAAAAAGTGAGGGACTCTGAGAAAAAAGAGTTTGAAGAAAGGGTTCCACTGCTTTTATTTTAAAACTTTGAAAATCAAAAAAAAAAAAACAACAACAAAAAAAAAACTTTGAAAATCATTGTTCTGTAGCATTTGTTCTGGTTTGAGCCTCCTTTTGCTCTTTGGCTGGTTTTTTTTTGCCTTTGTGTGACAAATACTGAACGGATTGGGATATTTTAGATCTAGTTCTTACAGCTATTTCTTAAACTCCCTAACTAGAACATTGGTATATCTTTAAACAGCATTTAGAATTTTCCACCAGGTACTGTTCCTCACAACAAACAGTATTACACACTAAATGCTAGTCTCAGAGCTGGCCCCAGGGTTGCAGACTTGGTTAAGATCTGGATCCTCCCTTCCTGGGCTCTCACTAGCCAACCATTGGAGACCTGGTTGTGAGTAATCCTCCTCACTGCCCTCCCCTTCTCCAGTATTCTCCAGCTCAGAACGTCTCCATGGCACCTTTTGAGCTCATCTTCCACATCCTTCTCCTGGCCAGCCCACTCTGTGCTGTGTCTCTTGACATTTATGATAACTCAATATTCCTTCTTAGGGGGGTAGGGGAGAGATGATGGAGAGGTATGAAAGTCCTAATCAGATGTGGGTTTACTCCCATCTCTCTTAGGCCTCCACTTCACTTTCCTGACTTCTGTCTGTTACCCAGCAGCTTTGGGTATAGGAGATTTGGAAACAGGTGCCCCATTCTGCTGGGCTAGGTTTGGGGCAAATATTAGTGAATAGTCTTGGAGCATGAGTCTAGACCCAAAGGGAAGTAATGCTTTAGGATAAAAATGTGGAAATGTCTGGAAATAATAAATATCATCCATCAGGGCTGAGATTGAACTCCTGACTCCTCCTATCTCCATTATTTATCTCTTACGATCAGATATCTTTTTTTTTTTTTTTTTAAGATTTTATTTATTTGACAGAGAGAAACACAGCCAGATAGGGAATACAAGCAGGGGGAGTGAGAGAGGGAGAAGCAGGCTTCCTGCTGAGCAGGGAGCCCGGTGTGGGACTCGATCCCAGATCTCTGGGATCATGACCTGAGTCGAAGGCAGTCGCTTAACCAACTGAGCCACCCAGGCGCCCCATAGGATCAGATATCTTAAAAGACCTCTTGTTTCATTTTTAAAATTTCTAAAGGAAAGTGGATCAGATTAGAGCACCCCCAACTTGGCCAGTTCCTGTAAGGCCACAGGATGAGGAGGTGCTCCCATGAGGCTGCAGGCCCTGTGTATTCCTATCTGATGGCAATTAGAGTCACAGTCGTCTGCCGTCACAGAGGGTAGGGCTGAGCAAGCATGGCTTAAGACATTTGTGGGCTAGGTCCTGAGATTCTCTTAACTTCTTTTAAAAAAGACTCAGAATGTCTTAAAATAGCATGGTAGCTGAAATAACAGTACAACAATAATAGCTTACCATTCCTGAGAACGGTTGTTTGTTTAAAACCCAAGGCCTGCGTCCTGGCAGCAGTTAGTTTCCACGAGCGGGACTCCCACAAGAGTTGCTCTAATGGAAAGCCTATGGTCTCGTCATGACCGGAAACACAGGGGTCTGTGAAGCATTCTCCCAGCCCCTCCATAAGGAATCTTCTGACTGAAACTACACATCCTAGAACTGGAAGTAGGTGGTGTAGAACTGACCATTCGAAGAAGCTGAGGATGCTCCCATGTTCCTATTTAATGATGAGGAGTACTCTCTTTGGGCTAGGCTCTCCAGTCTCATCGACGTGCAGTCTGCACCCCCCTCACCAAGCCTGAAAAGGGCACTTTTTTTTTTTAAGATTTTATTTATTTGACAGAGAGATCACAAGTAGGCAGAGAGGCAGGCAGAGAAAGAGGGAGAAGCAGGCTCCCTGCTGAGCAGAGAGCCCCATGTGGGACTCCATCCCAGGACCCTGAGATCATGACCTGAGCCAAAGGGAGAGGCTTAGTTAACCCTCTGAGCCACCCAGGCACCCGGAAGAGGACATTTTTAACTGCCTTGTTGAGAGAGGAAGTCAGGAAGTCCGGGCAGCCACAATGTAGCACTCCGCATTGTTAGGGTCCCCAAGCTGCCCTCTGAAGGGATAGTCCTCAGCCAGCTCTGGACTCCCCATCATGTTTCCAGTAGTCCTTGCCTTGCTGGCTGGCTGGGAAAAAACTCCCCAGGGCCCTATGCACCCATAGGCTCAGCTGCTTTCCAGTTGCTCCCATAGAGCAGTCCCTGCATCACACTCAGCAAAGTTTTCTGTTTCTAGCCCCCTTCCCATACTGAAAACCCTGCCTACAGCCATAGTTTGTGGGAGGAGGGAGAATGGGAGGATGAAGGAGACCCAGAATGAGCAGGCCGAGGGTGGCTTCTTACATGTGAGGAGTGAAATGACTCTTTCGACCTTGGGTCACGTGCACTCTAGACTTCTGGAAAGTCCTGAATGGCAGAGTCACTAATGGCTTTATGACAGTCACCTTTTCCTCACTCCTTTGGCAGTCCTGGGTAGCATCCTTGGCCTACTTGAGTTCAGATTTTGACAGGTGATAAAAGCACATATTGAGATCACTGCTTCACAGAGTCCACATTGGTAACTATTGACTGATGTTATTTTTTTCTTTGCTGAGACACTCCCTCACGTGTTTGCTGTTACTTTAATGGATTGCTTCCTGATACAGTCTGAGCCCCGGGCACTTGCCCTTCAGTCTGGGAAACTGCAGCTTGACCTGAGTGGAATCGAATTCAGACCAGTAACTTGGCAACACAACTCCCTTTTTTCCCCCTAGAACATACAGTCAGCATAAGCAGCAACTATGAATGTTCTGATTTGCATCTTCGTGGAGTTTAACTTTCATCGGGATACTCCAGGTTGCTGCACTTCTGTTCTTGGCATTTTTGACGTCTCAGATGCCCTGAGGCATGGTGGCTCGCCCCTGGCTTTGGAGGGCTAAACGGGAAATGCTTGGTGATCCTGATGTATTGTCAGTGGTCATTACACTGATAAACAGAGAAGTCCTGCAGTTGTTCCGGCCTGCCATGGCCCTGCCATGTTCTCCCAAAGGCTCTGCAGTGGGTTTTCATGGGATGTCTCCTACTGGTTCTCTTTCTTCCTCTTTCCTTCACAGGGCCACGTGGGTGGTTTGGGGCAGGAAATCCCCACTGTTCTTGCGTTCCCCCAGCTATAGTTGGAAGGACATCAGAGTGTCCAGGGCAGAACCCAAGCCTGAGATCCCAGCAGGCCAGACAGGCAGCGGATGCCTGTTGCTTTTTTTCACTTTATATTCACCATTCCCTTGCTTAGAGTTTGGGGACCAAAACCCACAGGTTATTGAAAGCCTGAGAGTAATCTGACTTCTGACATTGAGGGGGGCTCGGGGCTGTTCGGTGTGTTGTTTCTGATTTGAAAGCCACTGTTTGGTAACCACTAACTCTTCCCTTATTCTTTTCTTGCAGATGAGCTCACAGTGCCTGCACTTTACCCCAGTAGCCCTGAAGTGTGGGCCCCGTACCCTCTGTACCCAGCGGAGTTAGCGCCTGCTCTACCTCCTCCTGCTTTCACCTATCCCGCTTCACTGCATGCCCAGGTAATTTATACCCATCGGCCACGACTTCACTCACTCCACCACCAGTCCTTTCAAACCTGGTTCCCCAGAGCACACCATACAACTAACACCTGTCCGGCTAACAGACCCCCCCTTCAGGAGATTAATGATTCCCTCTAAATCAAGCTGACACTCCTCCAGGACTTGAGGACCGTCTGACAGCAATGATAGCACCCACTGCCTGATGTTTGCCCCAGGTGACACCTCTCTCTTCCCTAATGAGCTCACCCTCATACCACACACGAAAGACGGGGTGCAGGGGACCCCCCCCCCGGCCCCCAGCCAGCCCGAGGGCGTCCCTAGAACATAGTCGCGTGTGCCTGGTGATGCGGAAAGGCTGCCGGGGGAGGCGCGCGCTGGGTGCCGGAGTGCCGTGGCTGTGTGTGCGCCTGTGTGTGCAGAGCTTTCTGCTCTCATGTTCCAGGAGAGCTGGCAACCAAAGGGGAAGGTTGGAAGCTTCCAGGAGGACTGTGTGTTAGCTTAGAGATGTTACAGGAAAGATTATGGGTTGCTTTTTTCCACCTTTAGAAAAGGAAGTACAATGTAGTGTGGAGAATGTAATTTCAGGTCAAGGTGAAGGTCTTTCTCTGGACTCACTTCCCTTCTTAGTTAAAATAAACTCCCTCATTTCTTCACAGAGATTACTACCTACGTACCAATCCTCCCTCTCCCCTTGGAAAAAAAAATGTCGCTCGCTCTTTTGCTTTTAGTGCAAGCAGTAGTACTGAAGTGATGTGAGGATTCAGAGTGATGATCAGCACATAAGAGAGAATGTAGATTTCATTCATTGTACCCCATGTGTAGTTCCTCTAAGAGCAGGAATGCCTGGTTTCTGAAACACTGTTGGCCTGACAGACAGGTGGGGTTTCTGTTTGGTTTGCTTAGTATTTATTTACAAGGCTGTATGAAAGACAAAGCTTCCCAGAAAACTCTTCCTTCTGAGTGAGAACTCTTCCGTGTTGCACAGAGCTTACTGTGTTGTATAAACATGGGCAGGCAGCCCCTTAGCTCCCGTCCTCACGGCCACGGGCTCAGGCGTAGTGCTGGCCACATACGTGTCTGTCCTGTGTCGGCTGAGCTCTCGGTGCCGTGTGCACACGTGCACAGCCCAGGCACCACGCAGGCACACTGTGGAGAGAGCGCCTTGGTGCTTAAGCCCCCCGAAGTGTTGAACCCTCGGTGTTGGCAGAAGGAGGTAGAAAGCTGTCCCAGTAATGAGGGAAAAGTAGGTGGTGGCTGTGAGAGCAGCTGGCACAGAACACGACTTACAGCAGCCCTGGGACTCAGAGCCTGATGGCCCGGTGTCCCGATCAGCTGTGCTTTCCGCTTCCCTTCCCTCACTGCTGCTTCTCCCTCAGTCAGGGGACAGGGGAGGGAGAAGGGATAAAACACAAACCTGTGGCTATCTTCTGCTGAGCCATCTCAATGTTCGCAGTGGCCTCAGGGATAACTTTATAGATGATGGGGAGTGACTCAAAGAGGCCCCCTCTGATTGTGGGCCCGCCCCTACATCTGTGGGTATGTCTTTGCTCCTCTTCCTAGACTACCTCAGTATAGATTAACTGGCAGTTGAGGCAGATGTTCCTAATATCGTGGAATGGTGCCAAGTGTGCAAAGTATTCTGAATATCATTGGCTTTGTTAATCAGCCACAGAGCCTTTCACCATTTCCCCGGAAAAGCCAGAATTGACTGTGGCCAGAAAAGACTGGGAGTGATGGCTTTTGGGCCCTAATAACATCCGGGTAACTTGCCCTTGCTTCATAGAATAAATGAAATCCAAAGTATATCTGGAGGGGTGTGGGAGAAAGAACTGAAGAGTTTTAAGAGGTTAGAAAGCCCGTGCCCATTGTGAGAAAAGTTAGAGACGGTGCCAAGATTAGATGGACTCAAGCATTTGACGTAGTGGGATATTGCCCATGGTGGCACCCTCCCCTGTGAGTTCTTCCTTGATCTTGAGACTTTCCTAACCTGGTATCCACTTGGCTCCGCCACATTGGTCCTCAAGTTGGTGGAACTTTCATCTGAAATCAGTGAGATCCTTGTGCTCAACCCCAAAATTTGTTTGGGAGTCATTCCCAGTGCAAACTTGGGTTCTGTATCTTAAAGGCTCATGAACAGATACAGTTATTTATATTTCTTTGTCCAAGATGAGAATCCTAGAGTGAACTGGTAAAGGCTTTACTGATCCAGCAGGTCTGGCCCACTTTACAGTTGAGGAGACAGACTGGAGAAGATGGAGAGTTCTCGAAAGTCGCGAGTGGCTCTACCATGACTGGAGCCAGGTCACCTGACTCCCAGGCCTTGCTCTTTCCACGCCTCAGTGCTGGCTCACCAAAGACTGACTTACTCTGTTGGAATTTTGGAAAGGCCTCACTGCAGTGACTCTTTGGATCTTTCTTCTCTAAGTAGATGAGAAGCCTGTAAGAAGAGACTTGGAGGCAAAGACAAGGGAATCAGAACTTAACCTTCACCCAAAGGGCCCGAGAGAATTCTTATTAACTGGAGGTAGAGCGGTGGGGAAGACTGAAATGAAGCATCCCCTTAGTGGATGATTCCAGTTTTATTTGGAGATCTTACTGTATGTCTTTGGAGAAGCGTTTATATTATTTTGCTTTTCTTAGCAATGTTGTGCTCTGTTTTGAGACTTGGATTTTTTTTTTCTTCTAGTGTTTCTCTCCTGAGGCAAAGCCCAACACACCTGTCTTTTGCCCACTTCTTCAGCAAATTAGATTTGTCTCTGGGAATGTGTTTGTAACATACCAACCTACCGCAGACCAGCAGAGGGAGCTCCCATGTTGAATTTGCTTGTTAGTTATTTCCCCCCAACCCCCCACCCCCCGTTTTGCAAAAATTATTTCTTGGTAACATTTGAGAGATTTCAATAAAAATTTTAATCAGAGCAAAAATTATCTCAAGTAGACTGCAGCGTTTTGTTTTCATGGTGATGCGAGTTTGGAGCTAAGAGGTTATCTCTGACTGAGATTATGGGAGAATTGGGCCCATGACACCGACCACACACCACGTGGGAGAAGGCCTCGGAGCATCCAGGGGAGACTTGGCCGGGAGCCAAGACCTCACTGCTGCTACTGGTCTCTGCTTTGGCTCCCGAGCCATCAAGAGCTGCACGTTGGAAGATACTCTTTCTAGCATCTGTGGGTCACCTCTCCAGGAGATCTTTCTTCAGCAGGGATGGTGTTTCTGGCTATCGGAAGCCTGTTTGAAGCAAAGAGATGTGTTTTCTGGTTTGTCCACCCTGATCCAGAGGAATGAGGACTCAAGGGACAGGAATTGTCATTGAAGATCAGGAGTCGCATCTTCTGGTTCTGCTCCAGCTTCTGTCTGTAGTCTGGTGCCTCGTGCCTCCATCTCTAGATTGAAGATGCTTATTTGACACCGCATTCCATTTTTGAGGCCTTGCTGCATAAGGTAATGGGACTGTAGGCTGCAGTCCTGCCGTGTCCTCTGTGGAGATGAAGGAACTACTTGACACAGCAAACAAGCAGGTTCTAAGAAGATCGTTAACATTTGTAGACGTGATCATTCTATTTACTTGTAAAGTCCTTGGTGTTTGAAATTTATGAAATACATTCTGAAAGTCACTGTGAGCAGGAGGACAGGTTTCATCCAGGGCTTTTAGGAAAGTTCTGCTCTCCAGCACGTACAGCGCTTCCTGTCACAATGTCCTCACACAGCTCAGCCATTTCAGTCCCCGTGCAGTTTGCTTGGTGCCAGTCATTTGGTCTTGTTGCTGATGGGGCAGAGAGAAAACCAATAGGTGCACTGTTGTCATTACATTCTAGAAACAATACCATTTACCCTTCACTAGAGCCACCTTGTTGGGCCAGAAACTTGTTCAGGTAAGTAGGACTGACCCAGCAAGTCTCAGTTACCTGTTTCTTCTTCAGAGGCCTCTTGTGCCCTGAGTCACCATAGATCTTCTAGGGCTATTGCACAGCTCACAGCTGGACCCCATCACCTGCTTGTCAACGGAAGGTTCTAAAATCGTAACACAGACTTCCCAGGGTGGAACGTGCCCCTTGGGACGTGACACACTGGACAAAAGGTTAAACCCCAAATCAGTATAAAAATGGACCATGGGAAAAGGGATCCCGGCACAGAGGGAAGGAAGAGAGATCACGAGGGAGAAAAGGGTCAGGAATAGAGTGTGGCTGCCCATCCATACCTGCCAGACCCAGGCGTTTACTCAGCAAAAGGCAACTGCGAACTGAACCCTTAAGGTTTCTTATAAAAATGAATTTCATTTTTAATGAAGTGTCTTCTGTCACTAACTATGCCCTATGGAGAACGCTGAGATGAGACACGGGATCTGGTGTGGCATGGGGTGTCATTGAAGGCAAGGCCACGGGCCAGGAGAGAGGGAGTGTCTTGAAGGAGGCAGGGAGCCGGCCAGGTGTGAGTGTGGACTCGGGGGAGCACCCAGTGGGGTGGGACCCACATGGTAAGGCCACTTCAGTTTTCAGCCAGTGCCGTAAAGGTGGTGGGTCTTGCAGTGGGAACGGTGACCAAAGCCCGCGGGAGAGGCTTCAGCACCCCGGCGTCTGGCCAGCCTCCCAAAGGGAAGGGAAGAGTCGGGAGATTCAGGGCATCTGCTTCCGGATGGCACCAGCTCCTACCATCCGAGACCTGGTCCTCGAGACCTGGCTTTCTCCAACAGCCAAGGGCTCCCTGCAGCCCAAAGCTTATTATTGTCCGGGAGAGATAGCTTTCAGGAACTGCAGAGGTTGCCTTGAGGGGGGGGGCAGATCAGCCCAAGGCTTTAAATTGTTTTCAGACATCGATGCAACTATGAATCCTCTGATAATGTACCTTTCCCTTTAAACCTCCAGCTCCGTGAAGGTCAGACTGAGGAGGAACTGCCCCTGGGTGCTCTGTCTCCTGAATGTGCTAGCCTTGTCTAGTTCCTGATTTTGTTCAGCTTTCTGGTCCCGGAGCTCCTGGCTTAACTCCCATAGGAGGCCGGGCTGGGGTAGGCCGGCCTGGCATTGTGCTTCCAGCGCAGGCCGCTTCTGAGCTGTGGGCGCGTGTGTGCTAATTAGAAGGGAGCACAGAGCCCCCTCTCCTCTCCGAGACCACCTCCGGGCTATTTGTGGGCCTGCCCCGGAACTTGGGGTCTTCGGAAGGGTTGAGCCTGGCGGGAGCACGGGATTGGCAGTGTGGTCTGCAGAGCTGCCTGGTCGGACACTGGCTGTGCCATGTACGAGCTGTGTGACCTGACTGAGCCAAGTGCCTTACTTAACTTCTTCGGGCTTCAGTAATGTGGGCCTAACAACCCCTCCTGTAGAACAAGAGTGCCTGGGGGGCTCAGTCGGTTAGGTGTCTGCCCTTCAACTCAGGTCGGCTCAGGTCGTGGTCCCGGCATCAAGCCTCACATCGGGCTCGCTGCTCAGCAGCGGGTCTGCTTCTCCCTCTAACCCTCCCACGTCTCATGCTTTCTCTCTCTCTCTCTTCCAAATAAGTAAATAAATAAAATCTTTAGAATAAGAGAGCCAGGCACGTAGTAAGGGCTTCATAAATGTTAGCTTTTTAAGAAGCTTATGCATTTTCAACAAGGAGAAGGAAACCCACGAGGCTGTGATCATTCGAACGCTCCAGGCATCCGGCACCGTCTTGACCACACTGAGGCGGCTGCAGCCAGATGGAAGGCCAGAGGTTGGAAAGAATAAATGAGGGGTAGGTGAGCAAGTTGAGGGGCAAGTCTGGGGACAGCCACCCGAGTGACAGCACCCGCCCTGCAGCCAGCAGTGAGGTCTCTGCAGCCTGTACCAGCGCCGGGATGACTCGTCCCCACAGGAAGTCTCCCCCCAACAGCCAGGCCCGGACACGCCTGTGAGGAGCAGACCTCTCCCTGACAGGAAATAGATCAAGAGTGGGAAACAGCTGAATTCCCAGAGAGACCAAGTCGTTCCTGTGTGTTGCTTTACTCAAACCCGTTGTCCCTGAACTCTCCAGCTGCTGCCTTATCTTGCTTTCCTATCAGAGAAACTTGAGAAGAGAAAGACCCAGGGGTCATCCGGCCCATTCCTCCCTGGACTCTGTGGCTCATTCTTCTCACAGTCCATCTGTTAGAATTCTGCCTGGCCTCGTTTCCTGGTGGCAGTGTCACCTCATGTGTCTTAGGAAGTTATTCTCTCTCCATAGTTCTGTGGCCAAAACCCAGGGGATCCCACCCTGACCAAGCAGATGACCTCCTGTTTACCTTTTCCGTTTTTCTCATCCCCTCCTCTGCTGTTCGGTATCTGAGCCCCTAATAAGGCAGTGAGAGACGGAAACACTCGGCCCGTCCTCATTGGCTTCTTCAGAAGCAGTCCAGAATCCTTCAGCCAGAGTTCATGGGGATAGGTGGCTCCTTCGAGCGGCTGGTGACACCGAGCCTCAGACTTCACCACACCAGGCAGCTTGCTTCAGTAGCTGACAGAAACTGAGCGGTCCCCTGGTGCTGTGGCCCCAGCCATGCTTGGGGATCCAACAAGACTCTCCTCAAATTCACCATTGCCATGACTGAGAGAGCGGCTCCAAGTGGCCTCTTCCTGCCTGAGGGGCCACAGGGTTTCCTTCATTTGGGGCAGTGTCTTTCAGGTCTCTGAAGCATGTTTCATTTTCTGCTTTGTCAAGCTAAATTTCCTATGGCCCGTGAAGCCACCCCCTCCCCCCCCCCCACCCCAAACCCCCCCCCCCAGCCTCATTTGCAATGAGAGCTCCTCCCTGAGTCCATAAAGTCCATCTCACCCTTGGGATTATCAGCAAACAGGTGGTCAGACCATCTCAGTAGGAAGGTGCAGAGGGTCTGGCATGGA
>PITA01004634.1:0-82815 GCA_004023965.1 Spilogale gracilis | reverse complement strand
GCTACCTTCGGGATTTTAAGCAAGTTTATTTTAACCTCACTGGAGCTAAGTTTCCTCATCTCTAAGTAGGAAGAATGAGTATCTACTTGAAGGGTCATTTTGAGGGAAAGAGTAAAATGCCTGGCCTGGCGTCGTAATTATTGACCTAGCTCTTCTGTTTCCTTCTTTTTGTCAGAACTCGATCTGGCATGGTCCAGAGGCTCCTGAGCCCTCCCTTTGTAGCATTAGCAACAATTAGAATATAGGGACTCAAGACCAGCACCCCACCAAGAGAACCCTAAGGGCCCAGGCTCTGTTCTTGGGTGAAGAAGAGAAACAGCTTGCAGCAGGGCAAGAGTGGCAGCCTGTGGCCGTGGCGGGCGCCGAGGCGAGGCTCTGGTTCGTCTGCTGCAGTTGGGCCCCCTTTCCTAGGAATGGGCACCCAGATACCATCCCAATGTATGTGCTCTGGAAACAAAACCAAGGCTACAAGGAAAGTTTAGAAATACAAAATGTAGCCTTCATAAAAAGAAAGTAAACTTCTTGAAGAAAACCAATTCTGACAGGGGAAAAAGGCAAATCAACTCCAAATGGGATCATGTTTTATTCAGGATTTGTGCTTGTTGGTGGGGAAGGCCAGAGCTCAGTGACAGGATGGGAAAGTGGGACACCCCAACTTCAAGCTTCATCCACTCTGCCATGAAGTACTTCTCGCTTCACTGCGCTAGGCTCCTGGGGACCTTTAATGGCCCTTGATAGCAAACATAGTTAAAAATTAACAGACTGACAGAATTAAATATGGATGACAAGCAGCCACTGTGGACTTAATCTGACACAGGATGTTACACGCTTGGGTGCCCTCGGCCCGAGTGGCGTCTTGAGTGAACTTCTGGGGTGTCTGAGCACATTTCATATGCCTGTTTGAAGGCAAGAACCTGGCTTATGCTTAGGACAGACAGGGAAAGAGCCTAAAAAAGCCCAGGAGAGAAAATTATCCCCAAAGGCTTATGGTTAATTAAGCCCATCCTCGACCAGTCTTAGCGGGAGGTGTTCACAGGGGTCTAGACCTTGTCACTGCCTGGGCTCAGGCCTCAGCAATGTCCCACCATCCAGACTGGGAGATCTTGCAGGGGCAAAGGGCTGGGCTGGAGCATAACATTCTCCAGCCAGGACTAACTTGCTCACTGGCTTCCTGGCTGTTGGGGTAGGTCAGATGGCCGACTTAACCTTTGGACCAATTCACATAGATCTTGACATTTTGCCTAGATGATGGCAACTTATTTAATTGCCCTAGGCAAGGGGTATTAGATCCCAGACAAAGAGGAAAGAATGTGATTGCATTTTGTGTGTCCTCCGCAATCTGCTGAGATAGAGGATGGGCCAGTTTGCGGGGTGGGGGCGGGAGAGGCTCCTTTAGAGCGATCTCGGTGGGCCTCATTTCATCAAACAGATTCCTGAAAAGTGTTTTTCCGGTTTGGGTGAACACTGTATTTAAGGCAGGGTGCTATTTTAAAGTTCCCTGTGATAAGTCCCACAAAGAAGATTATCTTTTGTATTGCAGATCATTCTAGTCTCTTTGGTGAGTTTGGAGTTTATTGGACCGCATTGTGCTCCTGGCTTAGCCTCTCCTTAGCCTGGCAGCCTTTGGCAAAGTTTGCTGCAGAACCTGACATGCTTTGTTCGTTGCTACTGCTCGGAGTAGATCCTTAGGCCTGGAGTGAGCAGGCCACACTTGGTGATAAATAAAGAACATGTGAGGGGCTGGCTGCAGTTGTTCCCGTGTTGGCAGAGCCCCGGCAGGGTAGTCGGCGCTCCATCTCAGGCACAGTGTAGAAACCTGAATATCCATGCCTTAAAAAGGAGAGCCTGGCTCTGAATAGTTAGTGCTGGGGAAATCTGTATTCGGGTATAGCACCTGCTTCAGGGAACGTAAGAAAGTCTTCACTGCTGCCTGCAGATGAGATCAGACATCTGGGGCACCAGCTGGCCTGATGATCTTCCAGCTCTGATTAGTTTTGTTAAGAGCTAGAAACTTGGAGGCCGCATTGGCATGCTCAGCCTCCCCAATCCACCAAAAGACCCCTGGAAGGGGCCTTCCACACCGGTATTTCTCAGCAACGGCAGGTGGACATAATAAAAAGATTCTGTGGGCAGATAAATTTGGGAAACCCAGGGTTAAATCAGGTCAAACAGGTTTCTTCATGGTGGAACTTCTTGAGTCTTTAATGCATATCTGGATTCCCCGAAAGGGCTAGAGACTACATTTCTGACTTGACCACAGGGCATCTCTAGACAGCCTGCTTCCAGCCCCACTTTGGAAGTCTCACGCAGGAGCAGTGTCTCAACCTTGGGCGTGTGCATCATCTCCTAAAGGGCCTGAGGTTTCTCTTCCAGAGCTTTCTACATTTCTGACAAGTTCCCAGGTGATGCTGGTGGGCCAGGGACCACACTCTGAGAACCACTGGTCGCTACCTTCACTGAGGCAGGCACCTACTAGGCACTTCTCATGCTGTTTCTAAAGGCTGGTGTGGAGAGGACAGGCGTTCGGGAGGGAGGGGTGGGGAGTAGAGTGCCGGTCGGTAGTCTGTCACTGCTTGCTGTGCACTGGGCTGCCAAAAGGCTGAGGGCTGCATGCTAGTGACCAGTCAGGGTCTTCCTCCTGGGGACGTGATTGGAAATGTGGATTTCTGTATGTACTTTGATCCTCTGGACCTTAGTTTCCTCATCTGTATGTGGAAGAGGATAGAAATGACTTTTATGGATACTTATTACTTTGTCTAGCATTCCATTTTATTTTTGCCCTGGGGTATTTCTATTTCTGGGGTTCTCCTCTCCTGTCCGAGCTCTCTCACATGTCACAGGGGCTGTGTGAGCTTGCACATATGTCACCATCCGTGCTAAGGTGTCAGAGACCTCAGTGTTACTTGCAGAGCCACTATGTTCTTGAACAGCACTCCTGAAGAAGTGTGATGGTGGAATACCAAACAGTGTGGCCCCTGGATGGTGAACCGGAATGGTAATGACTTAGCATTACTGACTCTGAGGGTAGAAGAGTTCCAGGGTCTTCCATGCTGCATATCAACTCACGGCCACAGTGTGTGCGACAGTGTGCTAAGCAGTCTGGCAGAGTGAGCAGCGGTGGTAGTGTGCATCACAGACATTGGTAGAGGTTCTGCTAGGGACCTGAGAAGCTCCTGGGATCGTAGGCAGGATCGTGAGTGTGCAGTCGGTGTATATGTGTGCTAGCTCACATGCATTTTCTACAGGCAGGGTGTCTTACATGGAAGGTCAACTGCACAGACTTACCCCTGCTGCTTTGTCTCTGGAGAGGGAGTCAGGGAACCCCAGGTTTCCCTAGTGTTGCTGCACTAAAGCAGCCCCTACATAATGGGCAGGAGTGGCCACGGGTGACGTGGAGCCAGAAACCACAGCAGCCCAAGTGTGGGTCCGCCCCCCACTCCCTGAGGGCAGCAGGAGTTAGCACAAAGCAGCGTGTTCACCTGGACCACCTGCCTGCTGTTTGAACTCCGGTTTTGCTCATGAGCCTGCGAGCCCTGGCTCTGCTCTGCTGCACCGGAATGTGGAGGAGCAGCTCAGCCTCAGGCTGGGGGCACTGCCCTCTGCTGGCAACGGGGTGCCACTGCACCCCTCAGACCTGAAGGGAAGTGGGCTTGGAGGTCTCCGGAATGCGTTGAGAAGAGCCACCCTGTTGGCAGGGGTGGTAGTGCCCAAAACATGGGGCACAGACTGATGAATTGTGGGGCTTCTGTTGACTCCATCACCGCCATAATCTCCCTGAGAATCAGCCAGCGGGCCATCTGCAGCTCGGCTGAGCTGAGTACAACTTCTTCTAGACCCCACAGCCCAGAGTCAGCCTGCTTGTCACCTTGGAGTACCCAGGTGTTCTAGAGCAGGCTGACGACAGGGCTCCGGGTACAAGGACGGTGTGAGTGACAGAGGCCAGCATGCAAGAGAGGTTGGCTGAGGCTGGGGTGGGTGTGTGGGAGATGAAGGGCTTCCTTCTGTCAGTCACCGTCACCAAAAGTCATGCCATCCACTGTGCCCCCACCCGCTGGTCAGACCTCCCTATTCCTGTGTCTGAAACACCAACATGTCTTGGCCTTGTGGGGCTCAGCGCCCCAGCCCCACACCCAGGCAGCACCAGTCGTCACTACCACGCTCCCTCCGACTCCAGTGCACACAGACCCATCCCCTCCCGCTGTGTGTTTAGGTTCCCAGCCCCTCACCTGCCATGGTGCTGTGCCCCCGTCCCCTCCTTTACCACCTGTCTCAGGAAGGCAGCTCTACCTCTGCCCTTTGCTTAGTGAGCAAGTGGATTCAGATGCACAAAGCCATAAGCCATGGGTAGGTATGAAATTTTTGTCTTTCTCTCACTGATCCTCTCCTCCCTTTTGCCCACTCCCCCTGCACTCCTGTACTCCTCCCTCCCTTTTCCTTCCCATCCTCCCACACTTCCCTTCTTTATTTCTCTCTTTTTTATCCTGCATATACTCCTGAATTCGCAAAATGACATGTTTTTTAGTTTTCCTGCTTACAAAGAGTTTCTGGTCCTTTATCCCTGTAATTGCCATTGAGTGCTGAGAACGACTCAGGCCCTGCCTTGAATGGACTTCAGTACCTGCTGGTGGCTCCCAAGGAATACAGCTTTGCCCTCTCATAATGTGGGGGACCACCTCAAGCTAGTGATCTGATTTCTAGAACTATCCAGTGTGGTCCCCCCAGAGGATCTCTCACGCACAGCCGGCCCAAGGGGTTCCCTGAGCTGGATTCCTCATCTGGGGAGAAGTTCGAAAAACATCTGTGGTCCTTTTAAGTCTTCATCTCCCGAGATGGTGAGGCCCCGGTTGGGATTGAGTTCCCCAGTGTGGCCCCTCACCCTGTGTTGAGAGCCGGAGAGGAAAAAGGCCCGTGGGGCAGAACGAAATGCTGAGGACTTCTGCATGTGGACCAAGACTGAAGGCTGTGGATCCTGTGTGAGCTTGTTTGGGGGCCCACTCCTAGGCAAGTTATAAGAGCTACTGGAGGCCAGGCCCTGGATCCTGACCCCGCGGGGTTCTGTGCCCATGGGATGTCACTCAGAATACCCAGATCTCGATTGATTTCCCCACCTGTTAAAGCAGGTTAGAAGAGGCAAGAGGTCTTCATCAATTCCCCAGTGCTCCTGGGTTCGGCAGAGTTTCCTTGCAGGTTTCAGGCCCTCTGCACCTCCACCTCTGCCAGAATGCTGCTTCATCTGTTAATGCTCTGGATTCTGAGTAAGATACCATGTGAAAAGGGGCCTCTCCAGCAAAATCTCTTTTATTAAACCATCGAAGTGGGTTAGGGTAAAATTCCTGCCACACGGGGGAGGATGCCACTCTCCACAGAGCCCTCCAGCCCTCCTGTCTCCCCCCTTTGATGTAATTGCTCTCAGTCCCCCACTCCCCCCACTGCCGGCTGCCTGTGTTGCTCCCCAGCCTGATGCGGAGGCCGTCCCTCCTCCTGGGAAACAGGAGCAGCGGTAAATGGGCTTTTCTTGCTCCTGGCCAGAGGCTGTGGGGCAAAACTGGCATTGCTGACAGATGGACATTTGTTAAAGCCAGAGTGTGCTTGCCGTTTGGTCTGTTGCTTCACGTTTTCCTCAGCACAGGACGGGGAACGTTCTGCCAGGTGGACAAAGCATCACTTGGCCCGTTTGTTTTGTTGCTGGCCTCCCACTTTGGAAACCTTATGGAAAAGATGGGGCTGCAAGTCCTTCTCAGCGTGAGCAGAGGGGCTGGGGTGCAAGATTACCGCACAGTGCCGAGACGCCAGAGGACACCCCCCCCCTTCTTTTTTTTTAAAGAAGAGCAGAATCTCAAAGATGTCCCGGCCAGCCTCCTGGCCTGGATGGGTGGCGAACCATCCCTCGTTTATCCGAGCAGATAGTGTTCCCACAGCCAGCTGAGCAAAGCCCGAGGCGGCCCGTGGCGCGCTCCCTGAGGCGGGCGCTTTGCTCAGACTCCCCCTGTGCTCCTAAGGGGGGCGTGGAAGGCCTCTGGGTGCTGTTCTGCTAGTCAGGTGGGCCCGCCCCGGCACAGCGATGGGGGTGGCAGCCCGGCAGGGTGCCCCGTGAGGAGCGGGAGTGCTCGCTGGGGGCCCTGGTTCACAGCCTTCTCCCCGCCTGTCTTTCCAGATGCGCTGGCTCCCTCCCTCCGAGGCTACTTCTCAGGGCTGGAAGTCCCGTCAGTTCTGCTGAATACTCTGTAAGTACCTGTGTGGGTCCGTGTGTCCGTCGTGTCCCCCCCCCCCCCCCCCCCCCCCCCGGTCCGGGGCCTCCTCAGACCCCCTGCAGGGCTCCAGGGGTGGGGCAGGGTACCTCTCAGGGGAGAGGCTGCCGGTGGGGGGGAGCCACTGAGGGAGAAGGGAGAGACGTTGCTCTGGCTGCGTCTCACTTGGGACACCGAATCCTGCTCTCGCGCGTCATAAAGCAGTGGCCAGCGCGGCTTCCGCGGCAGGGATCAGGGGCCCGACACCGAGGCCGCCACAGCCGGTCACCTGGGCGGTGGGAGAGCGCGTGCGCGGGGGAGCTTGGGCTGAGGCGCTGAAGGCGGCCAGTGTGCTGCTTCTGGTAGGCTTTCCTTCAGTGAAACAACAGTCTTGGCGCCGTTTTACTTTAGGCCTAACCTTGCTTCAGGGACTACCAAGTCCATTTTTTTCTGTATAATTTGTGTGAAATTCCAAACGCCGCCTTTCATTTGGTGTCCTGACTGAATTTCTGTTAAATACAAAGCACTGTTACCTGAACTCTGATACGGTGTGTGAATTTGGGGAGTCTGCCCTCAAGGAAAGTCTCTGACGTGTAAGTTCTACAGTCCACAGTTTCTCTTGCTTTCTGTCATTCCTTCACAACACAGGAAGAATAGTGAGAGTAGGGAGGGACCAGGCTTTCATCCATTTAGAAATGCCAAAGAGATCCTGCAAAATTATGTTCGAACCTATACCTGATGCCCATCTTTTGAAGGACTTACGTGGGGAAAACTGGCCTCCAGTTGACTTAGGTTCACCTTCAGTGGGGAAGGGCAACTAGGGGGGTACTGCCAAGCCAGCCTCATACAGGTCAGTGCCCTCCTAGTGAGGAGGAAGGAGAGCACTGAATAGGGTTTTCAAAGAGTTCTGGGATTAATTTTCCACAGGCAAGTTGCCCTGTTGACCTGAAGTCTTGCTTGGTGGGTCATGTCACCTTCATTTCAATTTCCAGGTGACTGCTCAGCGTAGGCTTCATTGGCTGAAGTCTTTACCACCAAGAGGCCAGCACTTGTAGAGAGCTCTAGTCCTAGGTCTGAAGGCAGGCGCCTTTGTTCTGGAGGAAGGGCCTCACCACGCAGGAGAATTGGTGTTGGGCATCAGAGTGGCCAGCATCACACCCACACCCCAGCTGGTCAGGATTCTTGCTCTGCTGGTGGGGTTATGAGTAAGTTGAGGGATCACGTTTCTGCCGTAAGTTAGAATTGTATTTATTCTTCCCCTAACCAGACCTATTTCTAAGTGGCCAGAGCAGCGCTAGTTCTTGGGGATGATTGGAGGTAGAGTACATAAATGTTGCTAAGGTAAAAAGAGTTAAACACATTTTTTTGCTTGCTTGTTTTCTACCAGAAGATTCCGGGGACTGTTATTATACCTTGAACATCATGAATCTGTGACATTAGGGAACTCAAGGATGCAGGATTCCTCAAAGTCATTTGAGACAAGTGAGCCCTCTCTTTCGCAGACCCTCAGGAGACTGTCTTACATAGAGCACATTTGCCCTAATATCTTACCCAGAACCCAAACCAGTGACACTACAAACAGAGATCTTTGGGCCAGTGGTCATTATTCTAGAGTTGCCACTAATCTATTTATGATGAGGGAAAAGTTAGAACAGTGCAGTAGCTTCTTTTTTTTTTTTTAATCTGTTTGTATTTGTCCCTTATTCTGAAATTATGTTGTATGTGTTCAGGTACCCATTTTACAAGAAGTAGTAGTATCTATGAATGGCAATTGCATTTTAAATGTAAGGGTTTTTTTTTTAAGACTTTATTTATTTGACAGAGAGATCACAAGTAGGCAGAGAGGCAGGCAGAGAGAGAGGAGGAAGCAGGCTCCCTGCTGAGCAGAGAGCCTGATGCGGGCCTCGATCCCAGGACCCTGCGATCATGACCTGAGCAGAAGGCAAAGGGTTTAACCCACTGAGCCACCCAGGTGCCCTTAAATGTAGTTTCTTAGAAAAAAAGTCAGTAGTCCACGGTAGATACCGAAAGTACTTAAAGTGTATTTAACTATTTTGTGAAATATAAAACTTTGCTATTTAGGGGGGACTTGTTCTTCCTGGAAATACAGTTTGTAAGCTTTGAGGTGTATTCTAGGGTCCATTATGTCCAGGACTTCCCATATGCCATATCTGTATGTCCATAATTAATTTTTAAAATGATATGTCCCTAGCTCTCTGTTCTTCATGCACAAAAGCCTTAGTCATCTCGTCACAAGGCACTCTGCCCCCGTTACGGGGTTGAGGCGGATGCGGCACTGTTGTTCAGCTCCAGAAGGCGTTGATCGATCACGTGCTACTCTGCCTCCCAGAACCATGCGCTCATCTCTTCATTCTCAGAGGCTGCTAGGAGTTCACCAGGAGGGACCCAGGACTAGAGAACTGGGAATTCTGAAGCTCACAAGAGAGTTGATGGGTTGGGGTTAGATCTGGCATCTGGCATAAGCAGGTAGTTGAGGCAGTTGTTGAAACCGGAAGAGAGGTCAGAGGGACACAGGCTTGAGGCTCACGCAGCTGTAGAGTCAGCGGAGGACGAGCAGCCTGTGGGGGATGGAGAGTGCCCGGAGGAGGCAAGTGGGGGCTGGAGCCCGGGAGGCCAGTGGGGAGCTGCTGGGGTCAGCAGTCTCAGGTGGTAGAGGAAAGTTGAATAAGATGAGAGAATACCTCCAAACCTGGCAGTTGCAGTTGGCTGAGGATGGCGGTGGCATAGGGCCTGATGAACGATTGTTAAAGCATTTATATAGGCCAAAGGGAAGGCATGATCATTGAGCTGCATGCTTCCAGCCAATAAGATCTTGCCCTTTGTTTCTATCTGCCCATCTATGTTGTTCCAGATCATCCGTCCCCACAGACCTATCCACCAGAGACCTAGAGGCAGCAGTGGGCCACCAAAGAAGGCCTGGCGGTTTCCCCCTTGTATGGCTTGTGAGGCTGCCGGAGCTGTCTGCAGGGGGAACACCTCCTGTGCACACACTGTTTATTCTGAGCTAAACTTGGGCCAGACTCTTTCCTCGGAGTCTGGAGGGAGCAGAGGAGTGGTGGTGAGCACTGCACGTGGGGTCAGGACTCTAGTCTCCCACCCTACTTGAGGTCAGACCAGTTCAGTGTGGATCTGTTACTCAGGCTCCTTCTAGTCTCTTGGATCAAGTCCTTGAGCTAATAGTCCAGGCTACGTAATCGTAGGGAAATGTAAATTAGAATTGAGAACAGTGGTTCTTTTTTTTTTTTTTTTTTTTTTTTTTTTTTTTTTTTTTTTTTTTTTTTTTTTTTTTTTTTTAAGATTTTATTTATTTGACAGAGAGAAACACAGCCAGAGGGAACACAAGCAGAGGGAGTGAGAGAGGGAGAAGCAGGCTTCCCGCTGAGCAGGAAGCCCGATGTGGGACTCGATCCCGGGTCTCCGGGACCATGACCCGAGCCGAAGGCAGTCGCCTAACCAACTGAGCCACCCAGGCGCCCCGAGAACAGTGGTTCTGATGAAATAATAAACATTTTAGTGCAAAACTGGTCTTTTAAAAAGGCCAAATATAGGATAAGTGCAGCCAGTGACATCACTTCCCCATGTGGCCTTCCTGTTTGTTGGGGGTTCATGGGCGTCTTCCTTCTTCTATGGGAAGATGGCACCCGAACAGAAGACACGAGCAGGAGCAGTGTCTGGTATCAGATGTGACGACCTATACACAGACCCAGACTGGCTGTCGCTCCCGACCTGTGGAGCCCTGGGGGGCCACCCTTCCAAATCCTGAAAGTCCAGGGCCTGTGTGCATGGGGCCCGCAGGGATCTTTCATTTGCTCACTTTGAGCTCCTTCTGGGAAATCAGGGACTAGACTAGAAAAGTAAACAAGCTCTTTATTCTTTAAGTAAATGTATATTATTATGTGTCTGCTATGTGCTAGATATAAAAAAACGTGCGCTCAGACCAGGCCTGTGCCCCTGAGGAACTCCAGTTCTAGTGGGCGGAAGTTGTGGATGCACAACAAGAAAGAGTTACTGCTCAGGATGCTCCAGGAGGGGCTTGTGAGGAAAGCCCCTCAGGTGGGCATGGGGGTGTGCACGTGTTTACCATCATCAGTGGCATAAGACCCTCAGAGGGGTGGGCGTCATTGGGCTTTTAATTTGTTCAATATCCTGCTTGATGGTGTTTAGTCTGGCTACAACTTCTGTCTGTGCATCACTGGAGTTCCGCTAACGGTGCAGCCATGGGGTAGACAACCCCAGGCAACATGATGAATCAGTGAAAACGATCCATTTCCTAGATGCGTTGAGAACAGGAAAGCATGAGCAAGTTTTTAGTAACTCTTGAGAAGGAATGAGTTACACAGCCTTTCTTGTTGGGTACCCAAATGTAGTTAAATCAAAAAGAGAGAGTAATTAGGAGCTGGGCTGGGTACGGGAGGGTGTTCTTTTAAGAACTCTGATATCTCCCAAGCCGAGGACCAAGACCACAGCCTAAAAATTATAAGCACATATAGTTACAACAAATAAGAGAAGGACACAGCAAGAGATAATAAGACCAGAATATAAAGCTGTGTATTCCTCATGTTTTGTTTTGGGAGGAACAGCCTCGTCTGTCTCTGGCTGTGAGCACGAGGGCCTTGGGGATGCAGCCATTGTCTAGGGAGCCGGATGTCAGGCAGAGCAGGGAGCTCAGAGCAGTGGTCATGCAGGCCCCCCTGCCTTCTTCCTAGAAGAGCCCCTGGGTGGGATGTCTGGCTGGCTCAGTCAGTTAAGCGTCTGCTTGAGGCTCAGGTCATGGTCCCAGGGTCTGGGATTGAGTTCCACGTCAGGCTGCCTGCTTAGAGCGGAGCCTGCTTGTCCCTTTCCTTCTGCCTGCCGCTCCTGCCACCTTGTGCGTGTGCACCCGCGGTCGCTCTCTATCAAATAAATAAAATCTTTTAAAAAAACCAATCTTTAAAAAAAAAAGGAACCATGGGGTGCTGTGCCTAGGACCCAGCGTGTCACTCCCCCTTCTGTTAACCACGATCTCTGTGTCTTATGGTCTCATGTTCATTAGTGCAGTCACTATCCAGTGAACATCTGTAGCAAGTAAGGGACAGTTTGGGGTGCTAAGGATACAGGGGTAAGAAAAGCAGACAAGATCCTTGCCTGAATGGAACTGACCTCCTATAACAGGGAGAAGATGGGTCATAAAACAGTAAAACACTAGGTCAGGCAGTGAGACGTGCTAAGAAGAACCTAGCGAAGGCAGGAGGGTCAGTGTCACTGCGGGCAGGCAAGGGCAGGGGCTTTGTGTGCCCCAGGGAGCACAGGGCTCAGGGTCAGCCTGGCACTTACATTTGAGCAGCGATCCAAAGCTTCCCTCCCCAGATTCATATGGCTTCCTGTTCAGAACAGACTCCGTTTACTCGTTTAGAGAAATAATTGAACCTCACCGGTCTTCTTGCTTTCCCCTTTGCTGAGTCCAGGTGAACAAGCTTGCTGTGCAGCCGGCCTTCAAGGCTGGGCGAGGCATTAGGGGAGCAGACACTGCCCCGGCAGCTGGCACTGTGCCGTCCTGGCTGCTGATCCTTCCCTGCAGGTGTTTGTCCCGTCTTCCCAGTGAGGAGCCACATGCCCTGGTCCGGAGTCCCTGAGCCCGGGGTCTGTTGGGCTCCTGTGTGAGCTGTGGGGTGGGCCTGAGTTTCTACACTGGGTCAGTGACTGGTGGGCACCCCTTCCAGCCACTGTTGTGCCCTCCCAGTTCATAAGTGAAGGCACCAGCTGGTGTGACAACCCAGGGCGCCCAGAGAGGTGATTTCCCTGCCTTTGCCTATCCTCTGTTTTCTGTGAGTGGTGGGGAGGGTTCGAAACCCCTGAGCATATGCACCAGGAGAACCGCCTGAAGGTCCCTCGAAGAAGTTCAAAGAGGGTGGCCCTAGGATGAAGACCAGGCCGAGCAGTCTCGGGGCAGGTGAGCACCACCTCCAGGAGCCTCTGCCCCACCCCACCCCCCACATGACCAGCTCTCCTCTGCTGGAAAGGGAGAGTCGGCAGAAGGCCTGTGTGCTCACTGGGTTAAAAGTGAACACATTTAGACTTCCCTCTGGTGTTTTATATTCTTTGGGGACTGGTCTCATGGAGTCCCTGTAGGACAGACTGGCCCATGTGTGCTCCCTCTCTGTCCATGGGGGAGCCCTGGTGTGCGGACAGGTGCTGCTGCTGTCCTCACTGCAAAGAACAGCCTGGTGACAATGCCCTATGCTCCCAGAGCCCGGGGTGGGCACCATGGTCCCCATGCTCCTCATCCATTGGTCTTGAGTCATCCCGATGAGCTTCAGCCCAGACGCCTGGAGGGATGTGGCCATGGGTGGGGCATCTGAAGCAGCGAGTGTCCCAGTGCCACACTGGTCTGGCCTTCTGGGGGGGAGGGTGCAGCTGCAGGCGCGCCCTCCCTCGGGCTTTTCCCAAGTGTACAAGGTGGGGGAGAAGTTGGGAGAGCTGATAAGTTTTATTTGCAAAGGTAATTCATTCTTTTCCTGTCCTCACATAACCCAACTTGTACTAGGAAACTGGAATTACACCTACTCATCTTTTAAGGTTTTTAAAGTAAAAATCTGGGGAAAACTTTCCTTTTCCTTAGTTCAGAGAAAAGGGATGTCCTAGGAAGGTAGTGTTTCCTTCAGCGTCACCCATAATCCCAGCGAAGGGTTTCAAGCTGAGGCCCAGCCTCCCTGCCGAACCCTAAGGGGGTGTCTTCCCATGCGGGCAGACCAGGGAGGCTTCTGTGGGGAACGAGGTTCACAGCAGGACCCTGCGCACTCCTGTTCACAAAGCCCCGCGTGCCCGAGTCGGTCTCTTTGCAGGCAGGAGAGCAGCACGGCCAGGGCTGAACATGCAAGAGATGTTAGTAGGGAAGAGGGCCCTTGGCTTCCCCGTGTTGGGAACCAGGTGTCCTTCGTTGGCTTCGAGAATTCTCAGGAAAACCAGCTGGCTCAGAGGCAGTCATGCCTGCAGAAGAATATTACAAATTTATATCTGCTCAGTCTCAGCACCTTCATATTTCAAAATTCTCAGACCTTTGGGAACAGGATGGAGTCACAAATGTTTCCTTTCAGTATTTGTTTTCCAGAAGGTGCTTGGAGCAAAGTTTAGCTCATTGATGCATGTGACAGCACAAAACCCTCCTGGGGAATGGCTTTGGCCTTGGGCTGACCAGTGTTGTTACTGTGATCTGAGGCGGCTCCTACGGCTGGATAGGTTTGGGGCCCTTCCTCTCTTTGTGGAGCTTTGGGCCTGCACCTTTCCTTGACAGGGGTTTTGAACAGTCCTGGGCGTCCAGCCCTCGGAACTCTGTGCGGCTGCTTTGCCTCCTTGGCCGGGCGGCCTGCCGTTGCTGCAGCTTTGCTCTGGCCCGTCCCCCACAGTGGACACACACCTACTCGAGTGAACACGTGAAGACCATGTCTCCCACAGCGTAGTTTGCTCCAGAGTCCCTTCTCCTCCACCTTTGGTGCCAGCCACACTCCACCGCCAGGGCGCTTTCCCCTGACCAGAGCCTGTGGTCCCCGTGGGGAGCTGCCACGCCACTGGTGTGATCATTCCACCGGGCACTTGTCCTTGGATCCACCATGGAGGCCTTGGTCCCTCTGCCATTGGTGCCCCGTTCTTTGCTTGCAGAACAGGCTGACCTTTCGGGACCCAGGGAACCCCAAGAGCGAACCAGCCCTGGGGTTGGAAATGACCACACACCATTAATGGGTGATTTCTTTCTCCATCTCAGGTTCCAGGTGTGTGATGGTGGCTGCAATCTGTCTTGTGGGTATTAATGCAATCTTCAGTGGTGGCTGCTGTTCTTAAGCCGTTCTACAAAACTGGAGCATGCCGGTGAGTTACAGAGGCTGAACAGGCCCGATAGGGAGGCAGCATGTCCTGGGCAGGGCACGGTGATGGAGACCACACACCAGTCTCCTCTAGGAGGGGTCCCAGGCCTCAGGTGTTACTACCTCCCTCAGATGATTCTGGTGGGTGCTCTAGGTTGAGACGCACTGGTATGGAGTGCTGCAGTCAGGGGTTTGCTCCTGATGGTCTCGTGCAGCCACGACATACTCAGGGAAGGGCATCCTGGGGAGGGCAAGGGGGGGTTGTCTGCAGGCTCTCCACCCTGCCGCAGCGGTGTGACGAGCTGTTGCACCGATGGGAATTTATAAACACTTACACCTTTTTTGGAAGTAAACCATTTTGGTGAGAATCTTTTAGATGTATGTATATTGCTTGTAACTTCATTCAGTTGTACTGAGTAAAGTGTAGCCCTCGGTCAGTGACGCAGAGACATCTTCAGGAGCCTCTTCTGAAGCGAGTGGTTTGCCCTGGGGCGTAGCTGAATGAGGCAGGGTTTTCACTGAACTCCTGGCCTCTCGGCTTTCCCTCTGGCTGATGATTTTGGTGATTTGTCTGTTCATCCGCTTCTAGTAGTTAGCGTGTAGTCTGCAGCAGCACTGTAGCGTTCCCGCAGGTGACCGGCCCGCTGGCTGCCACGCAGCAGGGCCTCCAGACTTCCTGCAAAACCGGGCCTAGAACAACGGGAGTGCCCCGGGCAGGCACGCAGTGGTTATGTCTCGGCCCAAATAAGGTGGCGAATTTCATCCCTACAAGGGGCTGATGAAGAAAAGATGAGTCAGAAGGAGGGCAAGATTCCTGCTAGGGACAGGGAACCCGACAGATCTAGCCAAGGTCATTACCGCACTTCTGGGACTGACGTAATTCCTTGCTCGGAGTAGAGCTCATCAGGAGGCAGGCCCGTCGTGTGTGCCTCGTTCCACAGCCCACCTGCTCCAGCTGCCGGAGGGCCCGCAGCCTGCTCTTGCGATCTTCCACCCTCTGATGTGTTTCTCACACTGACCAAACTTAACAGGGAAGTGTTCTTCCACATCACATAGGGCAACTAATGTTTATCCCAGCGCCATAGCCTTCTAAGTTATTAGGCTGTCCTTTTGTCATGGTTCTTTATAGCAATATCCACTCTGTTCTTACCAGTGTTATCACCTGGTAAAACCTTTGTATTTTTATTTTTGTTTTTTATTTTATTTGAGAGAGAGGGCAAGCAGGAGTGCAAGTCGGGGGAGGGGCAGAGGGAGACAGTGTCTCAAGCAGACTCTGCTGAGCACAGCCCAACGCAGAGTTCGATCTCACGACCGAGATCATGACCTGAGCTGAAATCAAGAGTCTGAGGCTTACCCAACTGAGCCTCCCAGGCACCCCTGGTAAGACCTTCTTAAAGGACAAGATTTTGTTAGGGTTTTTTCTTCCCCTCCTCTGGCACACTTTAAAGACCAATTAAAAGCTACCCACGTAATTTTTTGGAAGCAGGTTAGAATAATTTTTTTTAACACAATAAATGAACCCAAACGTCAGTAATTTTTGGGCAAATGCAGATGAGCCCGGTAGCCAGAGCACATGGTGACTTCATTTAGACAACAGAAGGGCCTGGTGACCCAGTGTAGGAAAGGGGTGTGGGGGTAGCCCTGAAGCTTGCAGGCGGCTGGCCAGTGCGACCGGACGAGCTGGAGGGCACCTCGGCACTAGCCATGTTCCACGCGGGGCTCGCCAGTTCCAGAGCCAGCGTGGGTTACAAGAACAAATCTGGATGCAGTACTGCTCTGGCCTGCCCTCGAGGGCGGCGAGGGGCCTGGACCGCTAGGAGGTCGAGCCCTCTCCGGCCAGGCCTGGGAGCAGGAACCCATGTGGGGAGGTGGGCTGCTGGCCAGGTAGCAAGAGTTCATGGAGCCAATGGGTGTCCGCGTGCGGGAGCAGGTGGGAATGTGCGGTTAGGGTGCAGGGGAGGAGTTTCCAACTACAGACGAGGATTCTTCTGAGACTCTAGCCTATGAACCTTTTAAAATGTTAACTAGGCTTTTTATTACAAATTAATGCCAGTATTTGGTTTTTACAGTTATAAAATGAAAACTGTGTTCCACATTTATTGGGAGTTGAGTAGAGGGGACTATTACTTATCTGACTTTGGGTAAAAATAAGAGAAAGTCTTGGGAAAGAAACCATTAACATATAGGCCAAATGTATGTAGTAGAAGGGGGGAAAACAGAATTTTCTTACTGCTGGGAGGAGGAGCCCCAAGTTGAGTCGGGGAGAGCAGGCCTGGTCGAGTCTGGCGTGTAGTCTGCAACAGTTGGTTAGGGTCATTCATGCCCCTGGCAGCCAGCAACAGCAGCTGTGCCCGGTCCTGAGGGCCACAGGCTGATCTTTCTGATCAAGGACAAGGGACATGAGGTTTCAGAAATGTAGAATATTCTTTCAGACTGCAGCAAACATTCTCTGTGGTCTTATACTGGACAGTCGTGACCTGCCTTTGACGAGCTTTCTGTCTGGTTTCCTCCGCCGTCTGTCCCTTGACTACCCTGGAGGAGAGGCTGTGAGGAGAAGCCGCTCTGCAAACAGAGCCTGACCCTCTCCCACCCCACCCCCATCCCGCCGTGGTGCTCCGTGTTCCCGGATGTCTCTCTATTCTGTTTAAAATGTCCTTGTTAATACATTCCAAGGTTTGAACTCCGTTCTTAGCTAAACCCTTCCTTGTTTACAGGGACTGAAATAGCCACATTCTGACCTTCTGTTCAGTCTGGGAACATCTATGGCAGTGTGGATGCATTCTTTTCCCATGTGAGAATTACATATCCCCAGCACAGTTATGGAAAAGCTCGGGAAACTATCAGCTCTCATTCCCCCTCCTCTCTTCCATGGTTTTCGCTTCGAGGCTGTCCTCCTCAGCCAGAATGAGCCAGCCCTATGCACCTTACTTCCTGCTTGGAGAGTCCTGGAAGAAGGGGACAGTCCTGGGAGGTCAGGGTCGCTGCTAAGACCCTGGGGCAGCTGGAGGCACCCTCCCTTTCCCCCAAGCGTGCCCCTCAGGAAGCCCCCCCACTCAGGGCCAGAGCTGCCCCAGTCAGGTGCTAAGCCCCCCGCCCCCAGGGGGCCAGGCTCCTGGTGCTCAGCTAGGGGCATTATCCAGATTCAGGAACCAAGTCTTAGTGCCACATACATGCCATTAACTGTCATTCCCATTTCCTTTACTGCCCAATGGTGCAGGGACCTTAAGTTTTGCTCCATGCACATGACCATGTCTGGAGTGGAGGAAGGAGGACATAGTTTTAGCAATGAAAATAATCTGAGAGATAATCCTTGAGGAAGCCAAACGTGGCTTGGGCAGTGAGGACACCTAGTGGAAGCTCAGAAGAGAAAGTTCCACAGGGGAGTGCTCGCACTGAGTTTTGTTTTGTTTTTAATTAATTTTCATTTTTTCTATAACCCAGCCACCCTATCCCTCCCTGCCACGCCCCAGCAACCCTGTTTGTTTCCTGAGATTAAAAGTCTCTTATCATTTGTCTCACTCCCCAGTCCCATCTTATTTTTTCCCTCCCTATCCCCCACAACTCCCCCCCACCTTTCGAGTTACTCATGTCAGAGAGATCATATGATAATTGTCTTTCTCTGATTGACTTATTTCACTCAGCATAATACTTTCCAGTTTCATCCATATTGCAAATGGCAGGATTTCATTTTTTGATGGCTGCATAGTATTCCACTGTGTGTATATATACCTCATCTTTATCCATTCATCTCTTGATGGACATCTAGGTTCTTTCCACAGTTCAGCTATTGTGGACATTGCTGCTATAAACATTCAGGTACATGTGCCCCTTCGGATCACTACATTTGTATCTTTAGGGTAAATACCCAATAGTGCAATTGCTGGGTCGTAGGGTAGTTCTATTTTCAACTTTTTGAAGAACCTCCATACTGTTTTCCAGAGTGGCTGCACCAGCTTGCATTCCCGCCAACAGTGTAGGAGGGTCCCCCTTTCCCCACATTGCTACCAACATCTGTTGTTTCCTAATTTTAGCCACTCTGACTGGGTGTGAGGTGGTATCTCACTGTGGTTATGATTGGTATTTCCCTGATGCTGAGGGATGTGGAGAAGTTCTTCATGTGTCTGTTGGCCATTTGAATGTCTTCTTTGGAGAAATGGCTGTTCATGTCTTCTGCCCATTTCTTGATTGGATTATTTGTTCTTTGGGTGTTGAGTTTGATAAGTTCTTTATAGACTTTGGATACTAGCCCTTTATCTGATATGTGATTTGCAAATATCTTCGCCCATTCTGTTGGTTGTCTTGGGTTTTGTTGACTGTTTCTTTGCTGTCGCACTGAGTTCCGAGACAGCAGAGTGTGTAAGAACAGAAGGAAGATCTGTACCACATATTCTTGTCTAAAGTGGATTATGACCAAGCTTTTGAGGGCCTTGAGGGATGTGTTAGGGATTTGGGTCTCAGAGGTAGGAGGAGGTGTTTCAGAATCTTTGTCACCTGGCTGCCTACAGCAAAATGAAGAGTCGTGTTAGAAACACATACCAGCATATATACAATGGAATACTACGCCTCCATCAGAAAGGATGAATATCCAACTTTTGTAGCAACATGGACTGGATTGGAAGAGATTATGCTGAGTGAAATAAGCCACAAGTATCACATGGTTTCACTTACTTGCGGTGCATAAGGGGTAACCTGGAGGACAGTAGGAGAAGGAAAGTATATGGGAAGTAGGGTAATTCAGGGAGAGAAACGAAACAAGAGAGACTTTGGACACAGAGACAAACTGAGGGACTTGGAGGGAGGGGGTGGGAGGATGGGAGAGCCTGGTGGTGGGTACTGGGGGCACCTATTGCATGGAGCCCTGGGTGTGGGGAATGGGCAATGAATCTTGAACACTGAAAAAAAAAAATTAAAAATTAAAAAAAAAAAAGTACCAGGTGAGGCGAACCCAAGATGGTGATGGTGGTGTCGGGAAGTCACAGTCATCTGGGAGAGCAGGGCTGTGTCCGTGTCCCCAGGGGATGGGTGTTGGAACAGAGACAGAAAGCGGAGGGGTCCGGAGAGAGAGCTATGTGAAGGGGCGGGGGTCTGGGTTTAGATGTGGAGCCTTTGAGGTCATGGCAGAAATGTCCAGGGCAGAACTGATAGGAATGGGGACAGTGGAACTGGAACTGACTGTGGAACCAGAAAGGCCAGGAGTAGCAGCGTGTTCTTGCCCAAAGGCAGTCATTGAGCTCTCTGGAGGAGAAAGCTAACCAACACGGCCCTGCCCAGGGCTGGGGGAGACCGCAGGGCCTTGGTCCATCCTAAGTGTGTGGCAGGCACCATCACAGGTGGCCGGTGTTCCTTTGCCTGTTCAGCCCCTTCTCTCTCATTCCCTGAAGGCAGTGTGGCAGCTTTGCTTTCAGACTTTGGTGTCGAGGCCCTGTCCCCACATGGAGTTTTGGCTGCTTTCCCAAGGTGGCGCTCTCTGAGCCCAGCCTCTCCGCAAGAGGCCTTTGGCAGCCACAGGTCCCTGAAGGTTCCCAGACTCTGAGGGCTGCCGAGTGCAGTCCCCTGTGAATTGTTCTAAAGTAGGACCCGCCGTAGGGGGACTGCTGTTCCTCAGAAATTGTTTCCTGGAACCAACACATGCTTGGGCTGCCGGCCTGTGGTCAGGTTTGGGATAACGTGGGAGTTGTCGTTCCAAGCCTAACAAGCCGCAAGAGTGGCACAAAGTGTCTTATACCCACTTCGTCTAAGCAGGTTTCCCTCTCTGTGGCCGTCCACAGAGCTGGGGGCACCGCCTCTTCCCACTGTGAGAGCAGCTCCTTTGGCAATGTGAAGGCCCATCAGGCATTTGAAGGACTGTTAGGTCCTGGTTCACTGGGAAGGTCAGCTGCTGCAAGCCCAGAGATAATGCCTGGCGCCGTGGCCCCTGCCACCCCCACCCCCGTGTCCCTGCTGGGTACAAGTCAGGGTGCGGCCAAAAGATGAAGCTCCCAGGCCCTTCCCCTGGCCCTGCTCATGGAGTGTCACAGCTTCTGTGACATGTGCTCAAGACAGGGTGTGCATCGTCCCAGCCCACTCAGGTTCCCCCCCCCCCAAGCACCTGCCAAGTGGCTGGCGACACCCCTCCTGTGCTGGGCTGCAGGGGAGGCAAAGCAGTTAGGTGAGATTTCTAAAAGGCGTTTCTTTCCTCCTGCGCTCCTGAGCTCCACTGAGAAAGTGAGGCCGGAGGGGGTCCTCTGAGGTGGCGTGTGCACTGCAGTCCTCCCAGAGCTTGACCTGGGAACACCTCCAGCCCCAGGCCTCTCTAGCTGGGCCTATGAAAAGCATCGTCAAAGTGATGGACGAGCACAGGCCAAAATAGCGGCCACAAGCTCAAGAGACAGGTGTGTGTTACTCGAACGTGACCGGTGAGGCTCTGAATGACCGGATCGCTGCCCTTGAAAGCGGCTCCCCAGCCTCCCCCCAGGGAGCTTGTTCCATGAGCCATAGCTGTGTGGTCATGACATTGCATCTTCTGACTCGTGGCCCCTTATTTCTGCCGACACCTGCAAACAGGCTGTGCCAAGATCTACTGGGTTACAGCGCAGGTGCCCCGGCTCAGTACAGGCCTGGCTCAGATTCCCCAAAATCGTCCAGTCTGTGCTCTTTGCAAGCATCCATAGGAGGGTTATCACTTGAGGATTTACGGCTAAATACACATCTTCCCAAAGAAATCTGACTTTGGATGGTTTGGTTAGGTGGGCTGTTAGTAGTAATGCCGTTTGGTTTTTTTTTTTTTTTTTTACAACTTCTTCCCCCACACAGAGCATTTCCTTGTACACAGTTCTAGGAGTTTATTTCTCCCTAGACCTTTATAGACCTTTTCTACCACCAAATTTGAGTCTGACCTGTTGGTAAGATAGCAAGAAAACAGGGACAGAGTAGTAACAGAGGTTTCGCAGTGCGGCCTTGATAGCAGTGAAGAAAACGGTGGGGCTGTGCTGGGCTCCTGCAAGTGGCAGAGTCTCAGGGTTGACTGGAAGGCAGGTTTTGTTGTGGGTTTTTTTTGCTGCAAAGCCTTGCAAATGCAGGGAAAGGGTCTTGGAAGGTTTCTGGTAAGAGAGAAGCATATCCTGCCCCAGTGTCGTGTGCCTGCACACCCACGGTGCCAGGATGCCCCCAGGAATCCCTTGGGGAGGGTGAGCTCGCCCCTCACAGGTGTTCTTTCTGTTTCAGGCTTGAAAACACCTTGCCCAGTTTTGGTTCCTTCAAGACTTTGCCACAGCCTCTATCACACATCTGTTTTTCTCGAAGAAACAAATATAATAAAAATGTTTTACTCTTTTACACTGTATAATTTTAAGAAATAGTGTGTTATTTGTGAACGCATGGTCTGACATTTCTGTACAGTTTGGAGATATTTTCAAACGAAACATAAAAGATATCAACAATAAAACCAAGAGAGTGAGTGAGTATTTTTATACCAAACATTATTAAGTATGAGAGGATGGATGGTCTTACATTGGGTTGGATCACAGTTTTTGTGCTTGACTTTTGAATGCTTGTAATTAAAAATATCTACTTTTTTCCTCCAAGCAGCATGTTTGAAGCATGTTTTTAAATACTACAGAATTTCCAAAATCGTATTGTGAATGTATAGGCGTCCGCGTGCCTGGCCTGAGCACAGGGTAAGGTAGGGACAGAACGGCGAGCTGCAGCCCTACTGGGTACATTTCCCCCTCCTCGCTCCCCTCCCCATGGGATGCTCCTGTGGCACAATCTGAAGCCCTCACACGGGGTGCGCTGGCTGCTCCCGAGGGGGCTGTGCAAACTGTGCCCAGGGTGGGTTGGGCCCTTCACTTGGGCTTCCCCTGCTCCCAGCTCTCCCCCATCCCCCACCCCTCCACCCATGGGGCAGGGCGGCCAACTGGCCCACCTCACAAGGGAGCTGGCTGCTACAGGCAGCTAGCTCGTGTCTCCCACGTGATTTTGCAAAACCTTGGGTGAATGAGGGGGGTTTCCTGAACTGGGGCAGCACCATGCCAAACTAGTGCCCTGTGCTCCCCGGGTCACTCCCCAGCCCACCTTGCTTCAAAATGGTGGTGGAAGTGGATACCTTTCCAGAGTCCACGGTTCAGTCTCTCCCCCTTGTGGTGGAAGAGCCGTGTGTAAAAATAAATTGACCCAAGAATTTTCAACTGCTGATACAGCTCAAGGGGATACTAGCTTAAGACTTCGGTGTTATTCTGGGGAGTTACTATTTTCCCTTAGAAATAAAGACCTCACGAAGCTTTTAAAGGTCATTACAAAACAAAGGGGACAAGAAGAGGAGCCAGGGTCAAGAGAGGGTCACATGCAGCAGCACTGGATGGGGTGGGGTGGGGCGGGTGCCGCCGCCCCGCCCCCCCCCCCACAGACCCTGCTGCTTTCCCCCCCCCTCCCCCACCGCTCCTGGACTCATTTCTAAGGAAAACACTGCTGCCACACAGCTTACTGTATTTTTATAAACTGTGTAAAGGTAATTCTATCATTTTTAAAAATAAAGTGCTTTTTCCAGCTGTCACACCACTACTTGGCACATTCCTTTCTGCAAATTCAAGCAAGACCGCCCTCCTACCTGCCACATTCTCAGCGTTGTCAAAGCTGTGGACCGAGGGACTAAGGAATAGGATAGGGACGGGACAGCCTGGGAGCAGCTGCTACAAATGCTCAGCTGGGGGTACCGGGTGACACTGAGGCCCCTGGCCCTTACTGACCTGGCAGGAAGATCTCAAGGTAGGTTCACACCCTTCCTGATGCCTTTTACTGCTCGCAGCCGACTCCAGACCCATGGCAGCCTGCAGCGAAGGAGCTTAGGCCGATCTTCAGTCCATGAAGGGTCATTCATGGCTTTCTGCCAACTTCACGGGTAAGGCAAGGGTTGACAGCCAGGAGGACAGTGCTGAGCAATAGACCCATTGACTCACCCCTCGTGCTCTGAAAGGGAGGCACTGGAAATAACCCATAGTGTTTCATTCAGAGTAACAGCAAAACCACTGTAACTATTACCTAGTCTTGGCAGGCATGGCCGTTTCCATCCCTTCTGCTGAGGGACCATCCACCAAAAGCAGGTCCCAGTCATGCCTGCCCGTGCCCAGGAGCAGGGGTACGACCGGAGACCAGTCTGCAGCTTGCCTCAGCCCACCTTCCAGTGCTGGGGCACCAGACAGGCCGAGCCGCTTGCCCCAGAAGAGATGCCCTCCCTCTCCAGCCTGCGTTGGGCGCCCCGTCCTGGCAGCAGCTCCACCCCACCATGGCCATTCGCTTCTTCACAAGGGGCCTTGGGCTCCGTGAGCACTGTGCTGATGGCCACAGGGGACATGCAGGGGACGAGACCAGGGGACTGGACAGTCTAGTGTGACTGCCAGATTCCCACTGACCAGTGAAACACCTGCTTCGGAACAGGAGGAGAAAGTCTTTTCTGTCATTCTGTTGAGCAAGAATACTGTATATCTTTTGGAATTGGGAACCTGGGATAAGAAAAAGGCCGGTCTCTCTGTTCCCTCGGATTCCATGCATAATGTCCCAGTGTGTAGAGCCCTGGAACGTGGCTACTAAGTGACCCTTCTCTTGTTCACTTGTACCCCTTGTGGGCACAAGACTAGCTATCAGGGTATAAAAACCTGAAATTAAATACCCTGCCTTCTACCTCTGGGACAAAGCTGCAAATTAATTTGGAAAAGAACCTTAAAACTCCCAAAATGAAAGTTCCTCTTCCAGATAATCGTCCAGATTCACCAGACCCAGCGCTCGCACACATGTTGGACCAACTAGCAATCACCGCCTTCCTCTGAGGCTCACCCAAAGCCTAAGACCCAGTGGCATCTGCGGGTCCTGGCTTGTGTGGCATAAGGAACATTCTTGACAGTGGAGGAGGAGTGGCTGATCTCCCTGAATTCCCTATCTCTAGAGGTTTCAGGGCAATAGGAATCCACTGTCTACTCCGTATCAGGAAAAAGGGCATTCCTACCCAGTTTGAAGAGCAGCGGCAGGTGGTTGCTCTTGACCTTCAACTCCAGATCCCACACCCTCTCTTGATACTACACACTTCCAACATCCCTTAGAAGGCACAAGAACACTCGTTACTAAGGCGTTAACTGAAACCGTCCTCAAGATGCCTACACTAAAACACACTGATGATCTTGGGGTGTGATTTCAAGCCCCAAGTAGAGAAGACAGATCACTTTAAAAAATGTGCACTTGACACACACCCGGGACAGGACATGGGCACATGATCCAAGGTCCAGTATAGACATGGGTCCTAGAAGCCTCTGCCTCCCACAGAACACCTACCGGGACAAGCCCACCGCAAGCTCACAAAACACACACCAGGAAAGAACATCCTACCTACAGGAAGCCCCGAGGCCAGCAATACGTGGACGGTGGGCCACACTGCTGCCTACACCACACCACTCCAGCCTTGCCGCACAGTGACTCCGTGGCCTTGGCTTGTTAAGAACCACCCAAAAAAGTCTCAGAAAACCCACAATCTTCCTGGCAAATGAAACCTATAAACAATAGCTACAGGGAAGAATGTCCTGCTCTGCCACAGAAAGTCATTAGCTGGTAGGAACTGGGGGATTCATAAATCCAAATGCCATAATTCCACATTCAGAACATGTTTTATCTACTCGTGACCTCAAAGAGCTCCCCAAACCAACAAAGGATTGCGTGTTCACGGACTGGAAGCAGTGGGTATCTCTGCACGGCCCTCTCGTGGGGACTCTGCTCCCCAGCTGCCAAGCGCCCCTCTGTCCCTAGGTCCCACCACCACCTCGCCACACTGCTGGGGGGTGACAGCACAGCCGGACGTTCCTTATTACATTTTGTCCAGGCACAACTACATTTCTCTTAGCTTTCCCCCAAAAGTCTCCAATGATTGTCCTCAATTATAGATGAAAATGCACATCAGATTGTCTTCACCTCCCAAATCTGCCAGCCACACCCACTCCCACTTGCTTCTAGATGGCCAGCAGGTCCGGCAGAGATGGGCAGAGGCAAGAACGGGACTTCAACTCGAATACCAGGTATGTTTTTAGACATCCAGAAGAACTGGTAAAAGATGTCGATCTTTTTAATGGGACACAACTATAACCCTCTCACAATTTCCCATAAAGACTGCAACTCTCCCCGAGTGCCACTAGGTGCCCCAATCCCCAGACCACCAGAAGAGGTAGATGGAGAAATTTCTCTTTCACTTAATTAGCAGGCAGAGGAGCTCAAGGCATAACACAAAAAACTGCAACTGAATGAGGTAAAGCTACAGAATTTGCAAGTGTGACACCTTAGTAAAATAGTACATTTCTGCATCTCAATTTCTACCTTTCTGAAAGTTTAGACAAGATAAAAGAAATCAACAAACAAGTCTGCAATACTGGTGAGCACAGGCTTAGCTAGAAACCCCTAGAAACACACACCTGGCAGCAAAGTAGCTTACCTTCCACTCTGTGATGGCAGCCTGTATGTATGTCTCCTTTCATACAATACCACATGAAGGATTTGAGATGTCCAAAACGCATTTCCAGACCTAACCAATAAAACAGGATGGTGACAGGTGATATTACCAAGATGGCAACATAGGTCATTCCTGATGCTCCCTATCACAAGTATACAAAGACAAGACCAATGAGAGAATTCTGGAACACAAGGGGGAGGCTGAGGAACCCTCCTGCACTATGGAAACCAAGACAGACTGCGTCAGAAGAATAAAAGGAGCAGCTACTCACTATCTATACTGCCCCTCCCCTTGGCCTTGGTTCCTCCAGTGGGAAAAACAGCCAGAGTGGCCAGCAAGCTTCCCAACATTGTGGGTCATGTCTTAGGAGCCCCAGCTCGGGTCTGGCCACACCAGGATTTCAAGGGGATCTGTGGAATTTGACCACTGGCACTCTGGCTATGACAGAGGGAGAAAGAGCTTGCAACAACCAGTACCCAGATCTTGGTGGCCTGAGTTCCTACCTGCGGCATCCAAGCAGCAGCAGTCCCTTTGGCTCAGGTCCTGATCCTAAGGTCCTGGGATCAAGGCCGCATCAGGCTCCCTGCTCTGCGAGAAACCTGCTTCTCCCTTTCCCACTCCCTCTCTGCTCATGTTCCCTCTCGCTGTGTCTATCAAATTAATAAAATCTTTAAAAAAAAAAAATCAGGAAAAGAACAAAGTGAACCAAAAGTAAACAGGAGGAAACAAATAATAAAGACAACAGCAAAAGTTAAATATGATAGGGGTTCCTGGTTGGCTCAGTTGGTTAAGTGTCTGCCTTCAGATCTGGTCATGATCTCAGAGTACCAGGATGGAGCCCCATGTCAGGCTCCCTGCTCAGCATGCTGTCTCTGTCTCTCAAATAAATAAAATCTTAAAAAAAGCTAGATGTGAAAATTAAAAAATTAATATCAAGAATAGAAAAACAATGGAGATTAACCACAGAGATGGTTCTTTGAAAAGGTAAAACTGACAAACATTTAACTAGACTAACCAAGGAAAAGATTCCAAATCAACAAAATTATCAATGAAAAACAAAACATTACAACTGATATCACAGAAGTACAAAGGATCCTGAGAGACTACTATGAACAACTGTACATCAAACTGGACAACCTAGAAGAAATGAAAAAAAATTTGTTCCTGTTTTTCTACATAAGGTCTATACTCAGCATGGGGCATAAGTTAGGACCCCAGTATAAGAGTTTTGTGCTTTACTGACTGAGGCAGCCAGGCTCCCCAAAATGGAAAATTTTATTAGAAAATAACAATCTACCATGTCTGAATCAAGAATAAGTAGAAAATCCAAAATAGACCAATTACTAGTTGAAAACTGAATCAGCAATCAAAAATACCCCATCAAAGAAAAGCCCAGGACCAGATGGCTTCAAAGATTAATTTTACCAAACATTTCAAGAATTAATGCCAGTCCTTCTCAAACTTTTCCAAACAAACAGGAGAAAACACTCCCAGACTCATAAGACTAGCATTACAATGGTACCAAAGTCAAAAAAGGGCATCACCAGAAAAAAACTATAGATCAATATCCTGATGAACACAGATGCAAAAAATCTCAGTAAAATACTGGCAAACCAAATTTGGCAACACATTAAATAAATCTTTCATAATGATCAAGTGGGATTTATCCTTAGGATGCAAGGATGGTTTAATACATGCAAATTAGTGATACATCACATTAATAAAATGAAAGAAAAATATTATCTCCATAGATACAGAAAATGCATTTAACAAAATTCAACATCCATTTATGATAAAAACTCAACAAATCAGATACAGAAGGAACATATCTCAACATAGTAAAGGCTATTTATGACAAGCCCACAACTAACATATTTAATGGTAAAATGTTAAAAGCTTTTCCTTAAAGTATAAGACAAGGGTGCCCAATCTCACCAATCCTATTCAACATAGTCCTGGAAGGGTAGCGAGAGAAATCAAACAAGAAAAATAAATAAAAAGCTTAAGAACTAGAAAGGAAGGGGCGCCTGGGTGGCTCAGTTGGTTAAGCAACTGCCTTCGGCTCAGGTCATGATCCCAGAGACCCGGGATCAAGTCCCACATCAGGCTCCCTGCTAGGTGGGAAGCCTGCTTCTCCCTCTCTCACTCCCCCTGCTTGTGTTCCCTCTCTGGCTGTGTTTCCCTCTGTCAAAGAAATAAAATCTTAAACAAACAAACAAAAAAAAAAAAAAACGAACGAACTAGAAAGGAAGTAAAATTGTCCCTATTTGCAGATGACATGATTTTATAGAAAGAAAATCCTAAAGACTCTACCAAAGAACTGCTGGGTCAAATCAACAAATTCAGTAAAGTTGCAAGAAACAAAATTAACATGCAAAAATCAGCAACTTTCCTACAAACTAACAACAAATCATATGAAAAAGAAAAAAAATCCCATTTTCAAAAGCATCAAAAACAATATCAAGTACTTAGGAATAAAGTTAACCAAGGGGTAAAAGAGCTCTAGACTGAAAACTACGGACACTGATGAAAGAAATCAAGACAAATAAATGTGAGAGTATCCTATGTTCATGGACGGGAAGAAAAAATATTGCTAAAACGTACATATTACGTAAAGCAATATACATATTTGATGAAATCAAGATTCTAATGGCATCTTTTTTTTTAATATTTTATTTATTTATTTGACAGAAAGATCACACGTAGGAAGAGAGGCAAGCAGAGAGAGAGGAGGAAGCAGGCTCCATGCTGAGCAGAGAGCCCCGTGGGCCTCGATTCCAGGACCCTGAGATCATGACCTGAGCTGAAGGCAGAGGCTTTAACCCACTGAGCCACCCAGGCGCCCTCTAATGGCATTTTCTACTGAAGTACAAAAAACACTCTTAAAATTTATAAGGAACCACAAAAGACCCCATAAAGCCAAAGCAATCCTGACAAAGAACAACAAAGTGGGAGGCTTCACACTTCCCTATTTCAAGCTGTATTATAATGCTATAGTAATTGAAATAGTAGCAAACATTATCAATAACTAGTGTCAACTTGTATTTAATAAGGGAGCCAAGAACTCTCAATAAAGAAAAGAGTTGCTTCAATAAATGGTGCTGGAGGGATGCCTTAGTGGCTTAGTCATAAAGCATCTGCCTTTGGCTCAGGTCATGATCCCAGAGTCCAGGATCACCCGGCTCCCTGCTTGGTGGGAAGCGTGCTTCTCCCTATCTCATTCCCCCTGCTTGAGATTCCCTCTGTAGCTGTGTTTCTGTTAAATAAGTAAAATCTTTAAAAAAATAATAAATAATAGTGCTACAATAATTGGGTACTCATACATAAAAGAATGAAACTAGACCTCTATCTTACCCCACTCCCAGAAATTAATTCAAAGTGGATTAAGGACTTAAAGAGTAGAAATGATTAAACTCCTAGGAAAAAAACACAAGAGGAAAGCTCTTTGACATGGGTCTTGGCAATGATTTTTCGATGTCACACCTAATGTACAAGCTACAAAATAAAAAATAAACAAATGGGACTATATATAACTATAAAAAGCTTCACAGCAAATAATCAACAAAATGAAAAAGCAACATATGAATTGAGAAAAAAGTATGTGCAAACCATATATCTAATAAGAGGCTAACTTTCAAATATAAAAAACTCCTACAACAGCCAAAAAAAAGAAATCCAACTAAAAACTGGTCAAAAGACCTGAAATAGACATTTTCCTAAAGAAAATACACAAATGGCCAACAGGCACGTGAAAAACATATTCAACATCAGTAATCATAGGGAAATGCAAATTAAAATCACAATGGGGGGGGTTGTTTATTTTTTTAAGATTTTATTTATTTATTTGACAGAAACACAGCTAGAGAGGGAACATAACTGGGAGAGTGAGAGAGGGAGAAGCAAGCTTCATGCCGAGCAGGGAGCCCGATGCCGGGCTCGATCCCGGAACTCCAGGATCATGACCTGAGCCGAAGGCACTTAACCAACTGAGCCACCCAGGCGCCCCCACAATGAGGTGTTTTGATGCTATCAGAATGGCTAGCATCAAAAAGAAATAAATGCTGGCAAAGATGTGGAAAAAAGTGAACCCTTGTGCACTGATGGTGGGATTACAAATTGGTATAGCCACTACAAAAAAGACGAAGTTTCCTCAAAAAATTTAAAAACAAAACTACCAAGTGATCTAGCAATCTCACTTCTAGGAACAAACAGTATGTGTAAGAGCTATCTGCACCCCCAGGGAAACAACCTAAGCGTCTATCAATAGACACAAGTGGATAAAAATGTGGATGGAATAGAATATTATTCTATAATGAAATACTTCAGCTGTAGTAAGGATGAAATCTGCCATTTGAAACAACATGGACAGAAGTTGAGGGCATTACACTAAATAAAATATGACAAAGGAGGGGCGCCTGGGTGGCTCAGTTGGTTAAGCGACTGCCTTCAGCTCAGGTCATGATTCCGGAGACCTGGGATCGAGCCCCACATCGGGCTCCCTGCTCGGCAGGAATCCTGCTTCTCCCTCTCTCACTCCCCCTCTGCTTGTGTTCCCTCTCTTGCTGTGTTTCTGTCAAATAAATAAATAAAATATTTAAAAAAAATATATGACAAAGGAAAATAAGATCTCACTTATATGTGAAACCAAAAAAATAAAAACTCATAGAAGAAATCATATTTGTGGTTACCAGAGGCAGGGTGGGACGGGAAATTGGGTGGAGGTGGTCGAATGGTACAAATTTCAGTTCCGTAAGTAAGGACTGGGATGTGACACAGAGCAGAATGAGGGCAGTTAACCCTGCTCTGTGGCATACAGGAAAGGTGCATATGGCATATATCAAGAGTAAACTTTGGGGTGCCTGGGTGGCTCAGCTGGTTAAGCGACTGCCTTTGGCTCAGGTCATGATCCCAGAGACCCGGGATCGAGTCCCACATCGGGCTCCCTGCTCAGCGGGAAGCCTGCTTCTCCCTCTCACGCTCCCCCTGCTTGTGTTCCCTCTCCCTCTCTCGCTCCCCTTGCTTGTGTTTCTCTCTGTCAAATAAATAAAATCTTTAAAAAAAAAAAGTAAATTTTATGAGTTCTCACATGGATGAAAAAAATTTTTTTTCTATTTTTTGTACCAATAGGAAATAATGGATGTTAACTGAACTTACTGTTCTCATTTCCTAATATATGTAAGTCAAATCATTGTGCTGTACACCTTAAACTCCTGTATGTTAACTATACCTCGAAATTACTGGAAAATAAAACTGAATGATGTATACAAACCACCAAAAGTAGGCATACGTGGAGATAAGCTAGCTTCAGAATTTTTACAAGAAAACTAATTTAATGTCATAAGACATTAAAAGTTCCTCCTTACTGAGAAAGAAAAAAAAGAAAAACCTGATAACAAAGACACATGGTGTTAATTACCCCACAAGAGGAAATAAAACAGGAAAACAGGATTATGTAAATGGGTGAGAAACAAATCAGAAGGATAAAAAGAACTAAAACAGCAAAAAGCTCATCACCTGCACAAAATAGTTACTGCTCTGGGTTACCATCACACCTTTCTTGAGAACACTGAACCTTATTTTTATAACCCACTGCAATTTCAATTTACAGTATGAGGACTGTAAGAACCAACCCAAAGGACCACCATACTAAGTAACAAGCAGAGGTAAGGAAAACAGGTAGTTTGCCATAGAAGGCTGGAATAACCACACAAACTTTCTTCCTGTGTATCACCACGACTGCTAAGAACCCACATCTTTGATAATGGGTCTCATGAGCTCAGCCAGTGATGGGAAGACAAAGGGAGTCTCCCCCAGAAAAAAAATCAGGGTCAAATCCCATGAGGGATGGGACAGGGTACAGATGACATCAAGGTTGGCAAGAAGACTCTATCTGTCTTCGTTGGAGATGGCACGAGCCCATGACTTGATAAATCTAAGCAGCTCGGTACTAACTGATGCTTAAAAAAAAAAAAAAAAAAAACATTAAAAATCACATGTAGTGTATCTTTATTGTCACATTGCTAACAAGGGGCACATCTTGTGTTCCAATTGTAGGATCCATATGCTCAGCACCACAGCACAAATCACAGGCTTCAACAACATCCCAAACATGCATCCTGTGGGACTTAAAGACCAGAGCTGCCATCTGCCACTGCCAAGGACAGAAAGAAACAAACTGAACTAACATCTTAGAATTCCTTCTACAATGATTTTATTATAAATATGTTCTTCTGGAATAAACAAATATTGCATTCAAGACTATTTATCTGCAAACTTGTTCTAAAGTAATAAAGGAAGAGAAATGGAACCAGGAACCACTTAGAAATAGAGATAAGTAGCAAAGACACTTGCACGCCATGCTAAGCACCTTTCCCCCAGAAGTAACAGAAGGTTAACAGGGAATATCACATATCTCATTAGCCCATTCAATTAAAGTAAGCTTTGAGTTTGGTAAATTGCTCTTGTTCTGTAAACCGAACTGCTCCTCTCCTCAAAAATAGACTGGAGAGACAGTCTTCAGAGCCCAGCATCAACAGGAAAGACGTTGACTTTGTATCTGTTACTCTTTGCTCATGAACACACGGTTCACTATTTGCCAGGCGCAATGTCAGAGTAGTCCTTCAGCACTCCGGCCAGATGTTCGTTGTGGGTCTTAAACCGTCGCTTTTTCTGGGAGGCTGGCTTTTTCCTTCTCTGAATAGGGGCCTACAAGAAAAGGCAAAAACAGAAACAGCTACTTAGAAGGGTAGAATACCAAGGATTTACTAATGACGTGCAGAAATCTTTCTTCCTGCTCGGTGGGCCCAGCTCCCCATGCCAATCCCCAGCACGCTCCCCGACCACAGGCGAGCGCACCGCCACCAGGAGTAACATGGGCTGGTTCAGAAACCCCCCAAAACTATTCTCAGCACTAAGCGGGTTAAAAAGAGAGGCAATAAAACTCTTTTTCATTTCTATCATTAGGTTTAAAAATACATCCACCATTACCAATAAAAAAAGATCTGAAGAAAATATGGCAAAACACAGAGATACAGCAAACTTGGGAAGTGGTTATGTACACAAAGACTTGTTAAGTATTATTCTCCATTCTTTTCTGTGTCCTTGAAATTTAAAAATCACATGATTAAAAAAATTTAAGCAATGACAGGAAAAAATAGTTGATAAAGTGCTGCAATTAACAATAATTCATGAGGATCACAGGACAATAAATCCAACCTTTTAGGGAGTCCTACAAATTCACTGAATAAAACGCACGCACACGCGCACACACACAAATCACAAAAAAGGCAAGCTACAAAGACTGATGGTAGACAAAGGAAAGGGAGAAGGGCAGAGCAGCTACAGTTAGGGTGTTGGTGAATTATTTCCCAAACTGGGTTTGTGCTTAGACTAAGACAACTGATTAGCTGGTACAAGGTAATTCACAAGTCATCTTTCCATTACAAATCCCTCCTCTGATCAGGCTTTGGGACTATATAGTATTTGGTTCTTAAGGAATCTGAAAGTCAACAAGACAATGTGATCGGGGCTAAAGCAGACAGATCCCAAGACCACAGGAGCTCATGGAACAAGGGGGAGAGAAGCACAATTAAGGTCTTAAAGACCAAGATGACAAAGTACGCTCCTTCTAGAAACTGGGAAAGCCACATAAGGGGACTAGAAAACGTTCAGTATGACTGGACCTTAAAAGTAGGCCCTACTAGTAGGGCAAGGGTGGGCCGGGTAAATGAGGAAAGCTCTCACATGCCTGGGTCACAGCACTTGGGGGCAGAGATCCACTAGCCCCCAATAAATCAGCCATGATCTGGTTTGCATCTGACCAAGATCACTAAGACACTGAGAAAAAACTGGCAGACAGAACCAACTACCCACTCTTCAGAGAGAACAGGAAGCAGGTTCACGGTTCAAAGAACAGAGGATTACTTTTTTTTCCCTCAGGAGACCACATACCACTTTCTTTGGTCCGGATTCCTGCATGGAAGAAATACCCTGTCGCTTCAGATATTCTTCAATTTTCTCCTCATCCATTGAATCCACAGTGACGCTCCTCCAGAGTTTCTGAAACTCTGCCAACAAGATAGTAGAGATTTTACAACAGATGTTTATAAGCTATAGCATTTGTGACAGAAATCCAGGCCTCGCTATTATCTCCTCTGGTCTAAAGTAGCACATCTAAGACTTCATTATAAAATCAAAGGAAAACAAGAGCACTCAAATGCTGGACCATGAGCAGCAGAAGGGGCTGGAAACAATACTGTTCTATTCTGAGTCCAGTAATGAGAACTCCCTGCTGCTGACATTCTCCTTTTAGTCCAAAAAGTTTTTACCACTGAAATAGTTCAAAATTCCTGTTCATTCTCTGAGCTACTCTATTTCCTCTCCCTATCAGTAAAAAGAAACGTGAAGGGAGACAGGGAATCAAAATTTTATTTGAGGATAACAAGCTCTAACAGTTATTAACAAGAGACTTTTGAAACCAAATAACCTGGAGCCAGGACTAAGAGGTCATAAAGACTCTTACAGAGTTTGGGTCAGTTATTTTATAGAATGGCCTCCAATTTGAGGTTGTCTAGTATTTCTTCATGATTAAACTGAGGTTATACATTTTTAGCAAGAGTATCACAGAAAGGACATTGCACCCTTCTCAGTGCAAAGGATATGTGATGTCAATGTTTTATTACTGAAGCTGATAAAGTGATTGCTGATTAAGCTGGTATTGGTTGGATTTCTTGACCATGAATCTATTATTTTTCCCCTTTGTAATTAACGAGGACCTTATGGGGAAATCTACTGAGACTAAGCAAATACTCCATTTCTCATCACACTTTTTGCTAACTTTAGCATCCACTGACAGCTCCTGCCTATAATTATTACTTGTGGGTTTGGCTAATGGCAAATTATTTCCATCACTCCTTCCAGATGTGTAAATTAGAATTCTACTGTAAGGAAGAACTATTCTTTCTCCATTTATTCGGTTGTTTATTTGATGTAGTATGGACTCATGGATACTTATTTTACCGATTACAATCAGTTACTATCACTGTTACGCAAACATCCTGGCTTTGGTCATTGAGAGTCCCTTCAGACTGTTGCTGTATCTTTTTTACTGCTTTCCTTTTTATTTTTTGTTTTGTTGAGCACTTACTTTCTGGTACCAAAAGATGTCCCAAGCTCATCTTATTATTTCCCCAAACTTGGAATCAACCATTTCGTCAAGGAGTCCTGACTGCGTTTACTGAAGAATGTTATCTAGAAACCAAGATCTGGATGCTCTATTTTCTTTGTCAGTTCGGTGTTTGGTTTGTTTTCTGAAAATAGCAAATGATTAGGGAATATCGAATTTAAAAGCAGGTGGGTTTATTTTGGCAGAAGATCTCCAAGTATCATGAAAGTCAGGCATGCTCTAAACCATAAAGGTAAATAAAACAGGAACAAATTTAGAAATCTTGTAACAGAAAAGAAAAACAGGCTAGAATTTACAAACTCGGACTGGATCCACTGAATTGAAGAGATCCCTGTCCCGCTTAAGCTAACAATGAAAGCTGTGTAACAAAGTATGCCAGAGAAGGAAAGGAAATAAGCAAACTCATTAAAGAGGTTTTTCTTAAATTCCTAAATAACTCAATCATTCATGTTTTGGCTATGCCCAGATCTTTCCTCTGAAATGCAAAATTAGCAGGCTCGTACAGTACAGCCTAGGAACCAGATGGCCTGGGTGTGAATCCAGGCACTCCATGTATTATGTAACATGGGGCAGGTCACTAAACTCCTCTGCCTCAGTTTCCTGACCTGCAAAATAGGGATAATAATACCTGTCTCATAGAGCCGTAGACATTAGAGCTAAGGTATGTGTCTCCCACAAAGAAAAAAAACTAAACCTGTTACAGTTATCACCATCATCTGACCTCTATCATCTTTTATTTCTGGATGCTAACCCCCCTAACGAAAGCTGTATAAAACTCCTAAGGATTGGCTAACAGATACAGGGTGATCTTATTTATGTAAAATAGAAAAAACTAAAATTCTACAAATTCCCATTTTAGAGAGCATGCATGCAAACCTAAGAACACAGGGCGGGGGAGATGGGGAAGCGGAAGAAAAGCAGAGTCGCTGCCGAGCACAGAGCCTGACACAGACACACATACATAAATAACATCTTGGGAGGATAAGGTCAAGGTTTTCTTTGAGTAGTCTCTAGCCATCATCATGTTCGATCTGGAGAGGCAAGCAAGGGAGAGAAAATTCTTGGGCCCATTTTAGAGTCTAAGGCAGTGAGGCCGAAGTGGGCTTCGGGGAGAGTCAAGGTCACAGCTAGTAAAGAAGACAGCTCTGCAGCTGCTTCGTGAAACTGTGTCCCAGCCTGTGTGGGGATACGGCGGACCCCTCCCACTCCATGTGGCCCACACCCTCTTAGCTGTACCATTCCCAGTCCTCTTGGGAGCCCACCACCCAACAGGAGTCGGGATGGTGGCTCCCTGTGCACCAGTGTGACAGCCTCACCGGCTGGCCTTCACTGCCTCGACGGCTCTCACAAAGTTCTGGGCCCGGCGGATAACCAGAAATCTGGAGGAAGGCGACGCCCACAAAGACCCCAGTCAAAACAGCGAGGCTGTCCTGCAGCCACTTCTCAAACTGGCCCTGAACTGGACGGAGTGCCGCCACTCCAGCTCATGTGAGCTGGCTATTGTAGCCGCACTGGGTATCGAGGACATCTGCTGGGTCCCTGACACTGCAGGAGAAGGGTACCCCGCAGCGCTCCTGGCTCAGGTTCAAGTCAGTGCCGCTGAAATACAGACGGAGGTACCAACCATTAGGCCCTCAGGCTCCACAGCAAAACCAATAACAACAAAGAGATTCTTGCCATTGTTACTGATGGACCAAACTGAGCTGGTCTCAAATCCAGTCCTTGTATATGAAGGCCAAGATCCCTGTTGCCAGCTCCAGAAAGAATATGAGGCTGAGAAACCCGGAGAAACCTGGAGCAGGAAGGTGTCCTCCCAGACAGCCCTGGTACCACCGCCCAAGCCCAGCACCGACACAATGCCTCCAGCCACTACAAAGAGCCACACAGGGTTGAGGCCCCCCAGATCTGTCAGCACCAAGATGTTGGAGAGAACCCCCTTCTGACCCTATTCCAGGGGCCAATGGCCAGGAACACCACCCTCAGCACTCAGAAGACAATGCTGAAGCCAAAAAGGCAGTATTTCCCCCAGCAGCCAACCTCAGGTTCCTGGAAGTGTGAGTGCAAGCCCAGCATGATGAGCAGCCACCCAATGGCCCAGAAACCAGAGCTGGGATTGGGCCTGCCCTCCGTGTACCACCCTGGGCTAGAAGCCACCTAGGCTATACCACATCCTCGTTATATCATCAACTGATGGATTCTTGGGCTGCTTCCATATCATGGCTATTGTAAATAATGTGCAGGAAACAGAGGGGTGCATGTATCCCTCTGAGTTTGTGTTTTTGTGTCCTTTGGGTAAATACCGGACTGCTGGATGCTAGCATAGTTTTCTATTTCTAACCTTCTGAGGAACATCCATACTGCTTTCCACAGCGGCTGTATCAATATGTTACTTTTAACCCATGTCTTCATACTTAAAGTTTCTTAAAGTGAGTACCTAATATGAAAAACTGTGTCCTTATTATGTTTAGACAATTTACATCTGTCTCAATTATTATGTTTGAACATTTTAACAGTGAAAAGTACGTTAGATGACTCTGGATGTTTAAACAGATCAAAGTCTTAATTAATATGTTTAAATGATATTTATTTGTTTGTTTGTTTAAAGATTTTATTTGACAGAGAGAAACACAGCCAGAGAGGGAACACAAGCAAGAGGAGTGAGAGAGGGAGAAGCAGGCTTCCTGCCGAGCAGGGAGCCCGATGTGGGGCTCGATCCCGGGTCTCCGGGATCATGACTTGAGCCGAAGGCAGTCGCTTAACCAACTGAGCCACCCAGGCACCCCCAAATGATTTACATTTAACATAATTATTAATACTGGCTGGAATAAAATCTATCATCTTACCATTTCTATTCCATGCACTCTTTTTTTCCTTCTGTTTCTGTGTTCATTTGGACTAAGTGAATATATTTTTTCTCTTTATATTTTATATCTGCTATTGACATACTTTTTTATTAAGGTATAACTGACACTTCATACTGTATTAGGTTTAGATGTAGAAACACGATGATTTGATATATACATATATAACAAAATTACCAAAGGAATTTAACACTCATCACCACACAATTATAATTTTTTAAAAGATTTTATTTGAGAGAGAGAGGAGAGCACAGAGGGAGAAGCAGACTTCTCCCGGGTGCTGAATCCCAGGACTCCAAGATCATAATCTATGGCAAAGGCAGATGCTTAACTGACTGAGCCACTCAGGTGCCCCTATGGTTACCACAGATCTACTGTTTCAAATGTGTAATACAGTATTTTTAACTACAGTTACTTCTTTTTTAAAAACAGTGGTTTTGGGGCACCTGGGTGGCTCAGTTGGTTGGGCGACTGCCTTTGGCTCACGTCATGATCCCGGAGACCCGAGATTGATCCCCACATCGGGCTCCCTGCTCGGCGGGAAGCCTGCTTCTCCCTCTCTCACTCCCCCTGGCTTGTGTTCCCTCTCTAGCTGTGTTGTTTCTCTCTGTCAAATAAATAAATAAAATCTTTTAAAAAAATAAATAGGGGTGCCTGGGTGGCTCAGTTGGTTAAGTGACTGCCTTCGGCTCAGGGCATGATCCTGGAGACCTGGGATCAAGCCCCACATCAGCTTCCTGCTCGGCGGGAAGCCTGCTTCTCCGAGCTCTCTCACTCCCCCTGCTTGTGCTATGTTTCTCGCTGTCAAATAAATAAAATCTTTTTTAAAAAAATAAATAAAAATAAATAAATGCATACATACAATGGTTTTCATGGTTGTCCTAGGGTTTATAATGCCCGTTTAATTAAGCGGAGCCTTGCTGCAAGTAAATTATACCAGTTCACATATAATGTAAAGATGCTGTAATAGTGGGGTGCCTCAGTGGCTCAGATGGTTAAGCATCTGATTCTTGATTTTGGCTCAAGTCATGATTTCAGGGCCATGAGACTGAGCCCATGTTGGGCTCCATAGTCAGAAGGCGAATAGTCTGCTTGAGATTCTCTCTCCCACCCACCCGACCCCACTTCTGCTCATTCTCTCCAAAATAAATAAATCTTTAAAAATAAAGATTTTTAAAGAGATGTTATAGTCCTTCTGTCTGACCTTTGAGCTGTCATAAATTTTACTTTTATATTTGATATAAACATAAAAAATATATCTTTTTCCTTTATAATCAATTATTTCTTTTCCTTTTTTTTTTTTTTTAAGATTTTATTTCAGAGAACAAGAGAGAGCACAAGAGAGAGCTGAAGGCAGAGGCTTAACCAACTGAGCCACCCGGGTGTCCCTTTTCTTTTTTCTTAAGTAGGCTCCATACATGGAGTCCAACGCAAGGCTTGAACTCACAACCCTGAGATTAAGAGAGATTTAACTGACTGAACCACCCAGGTGCTGCTTGAGCTCAAAGCATTAGTAAGAAAAAAACTTTAAGACGTTTTTAAATATTTTAATTGAAAAACATGAATTTTATATTTATCATCTATTTACAGAATACTACTTATCTGTAGAGAACCAAGTCAGTATCTAGTATCACATCCCTTTTGCCTGCAAGAATTTCCTTAGTGGGGTGCCTGGTGGCTCAGTGGGTTAAAGCCTCTACCTTCAGCTCACATCATGATCTCAGGGTCCTGGGATCGGGGCTCTCTGCTCAGCAGGGAGCCTGCTTCCTTCTCTTTCTCTGCCTGCCTCTCTGCCTACTTGTGATCTCTGTGTCAAATAAATAAAATCTAAAAAAAAAAAAAAATTTCCTTAGTGAATCTGGTAATGCATCTTACGACAATGACTTACCTATTTTTTTAATACCATGAGACTATTACTCTGAAAGACTATTTCTCCTTCATTTTTAAAAGACTGGTTTAAGAGTACCTGGGTGGCTCTGTCAGTTAAACATCTGACTTTGGCTCAGGTCATGAATTCAGGATCGTGGGATAGAGCCCCATGTACCAACTCCCTGCTCAGTGGCGAGTCTGCTTGTCCTGTTCCCTCTGCCCCTCCCCCCACCCTCTCATTCTCTGGAATAAATAAAATCCTTAATAAAAAAAAAAAAAAAGAAAGGAAAAAAGATTGGTTCTGCTGGGTACAGAATTCTAGGCTCAGTTTTTCCTTTTGAGGCACCTGGGTGGCTAAGCCTCCTAAGCATCTGCCTTCAGCTCAGGTCACAATCTCAAGGCCCTGAGGTTGGGCCTCACATCAGGGTCCCTCTCCCTCTACTGCTCCCTCTGCTTTTGCTCTCTTGCTCTGCCAAATAAACCCAGTCTTTAAAAAAAAAAGTTTTTCCCTTTCAATCCTTAAAAGATGTCACTGCATTGTCTTTTGGTTTCCATAGGTTCAAATGACCAGTCTGTAGTAAATCTTTTCCCCCTCTAACTACCTTCAGTATTTTATCATCAACTTTCAGCAGTCTGAATATAAATGCCTGGGTGCTTTTCTTTTCACTTGTTTTGGGGGATTATCTTGCCTCATTATCGGAGCTTCTTAGATCTTTGGTGTGGTGTCTACCATTAGTTTTTCAAAATCCTTGGCCATTATTTCTTCTGTCCTTCTGTTCTCATTCTCTTCTCCTCAAGATATGAATTACACATTTAGACCATGTGATATTATAACTAATGGATGTTCTACTTTTTCAGTTTTCTCTTTGCTAATTTTAGTTTAGATAATTTGCATGGACCTATATTCAAGTTGACTGATTCTTCCTTTGGCTACGCCAAGTATACTGATGAGCTCATTGAAAGCATTTTTAGTCTGTTACTCTATTTTTCACATCTAAAATTTTCATTTGGGGGCACCTGGGTGGCTCAGCTGCTAAGCGTCTGCCTTCAGCTGAGGTCATGGCCTCAAGGTCCTGGGATCAAGCCCCACACTGGGCTCACTGCTCAGCGGGGAGTCTGCTTCTCCTTCTCCTTCTGTGTTCTCTTCTCTCTCAAATAAATAAAAGTCTTTAAAAATAAAAAAAAATTTTCATTTGATTTTCTTAAAATGTCTACCTTTGAAATATCCTACCTGATTGTGCATGTTATCTGCCTTTCCTACCAGAGTCCTTAACACATAAATCAGTCATCTTAAATTCCATGTCTAACAGTTTCCAGAACCTGTGTCCCAAGAATTTTGTTAATCCCTTTATCTCAATACTATATCACTTTTCTCCTTGTTTTTATGCCACACACACACACACACACACACACACACACACACACACACACACACATATACTGAAAGCAGGATAGCCTCTGTGGGACAGCTGAGACTGAAATAAACAGTCTTTTGTGTCTGGATATGACCCTATCTTTCCTTATGGTAGGCCTTTAGGGTACGGGTGTAGAGTCATTCTATGGTCAGAACTTAAGCATGGTCTAGAATCTGTTGCTACTATGGATACCTGTAATGCACCACAGGCTTCAAATTGCTCTAGCCATACCTTGTATTTAGGGCAGAAGCTTATTTGCTGGAGAGTTTTTCTTAGTGCCTACTCAATCTACAGTTCTAGGTCTTCCATTTAAACTACATCTCATATGGTCTCTCTGCCTCCAAGCTCCTGCAACTCTTAAAGAATTCCATTGTTGGGCGCCTGGGTGGCTCAGTGGGTTAAAGTCTGCCTTCGGCTCAGGTCATGATCTCAGGGTCCTGGGATCGAGGCCCACATCAGGCTCTCTGCTAGGCAGGGAGCCTGCTTCCTCCTTCCTCTCTGCCTGCCTGTGATCTGTGTCAAATAAATAAATAAAATCTTTAAAAAAAAAAAAGAATTCCATTGTTAGCCATCATTCTACATCTCTTAGCCTGAAATGGAGTGGGAGTTCTCTGAAATTCTGATTAAGCCTTGGTCACAGCCGAGTACCGTGTTCCTGGTATCTGGCATGTGGCCTTCTCAATGTTCCTGCCCATCCCCCTGTGCTGAGCATATTCCTGCCCCTTCTCTAGGGGTGGAAGGTTTTCTTACTGTTCCACTTCCACTGCAGTTTAAGGCTTTTGTCTCACAGCAGAGGCAGGAAGAAGGACCCAGACAGGGCTTCATGTCCTTCCTGTAGATGCCCAGTGAGGGCAGTACCAGCCCTCAATCTATTTTATAAGCATCCAGGGAAGTCTGTGGAAGAAAACTGCAAGTAGGTATGAATTTCCTTCCCATGCGTTCTCAGCCCCCAAGGATTCTATATCTTTTTCTAGTCCAATTAAAACCTTTAGCAGTTCATTAAAATTTTTAACTTACTTCTTCTGAGTGGTGTTCATTTTGTCTGTCCCAGGTAAACAAGTACTTGCATCCCATCTTTTATTGGAGGTGACAGTGTTTCCTTAGATTTCAGGTTAGGTAATTGTCCTACAACCTCAGCCCTCTGATGGATTCAAGAAACCTATAAATTTTCAGCTGTCTAGGATCTATTATTATTGCTGTACAACAATGCTCTCACTAGCTTTCTCCATTTTAAGTGGAAGCCAGAAGTCTCCAACTATCCACTTTTTTGGCTAAAGAACAATATGATTAATCCAACTAGCTCTGCTTAGCTTATGTGAGAGAAAACACCTTCAGGTCAAACTTCCAATGCAGCAAAAAAACATCATTCTAATTCCAAGAAGGCACACAATATTGGTTTTGTTCGTTTAAGATTTATTTATTTCAGAGAGAGAGATAAGCAGAGGAGGGGGTAGAGGGAAAAGCAGACTCCCCAATGAGCAGGGAGCCTGATGCAGGACTTGATCCAAGGACCCCAGGAACCCAGCATCATGACTTGAGCTAAAGGCAGACACTTAACCGATTAAGCATCCGACTTGTTTTCAGCTCAGGTCATGATCTCAGCGTTGTGAGATCCAGCCCTGTGTCAGGCTCTGCACTCAGTGGAGGTCTGCTGGATTCTTTTTTTCCTCTCCTCTGCCCTTCCCCCTACTCTCTCTAAAATAAATAAATCTTTAAACATAAATAAATAAAATAAATACCAAACCAAAATTTTATGTCAAATTTACCACAGCTGTTGAAGTATGTCACCCCCCCCAAAAAAGAATAGTTCAGGCATTTTAATCCATGACTTGTTATGGATTTACACATGTAAAATTGTCTTCACCTAGAATATTACATAAGTGTATAACAAACTGTAATTTTCTCTGCATGAGGAAAAAAAATAAAGAGAATAAAAGTATATACTATGACAAAAACATCTTTTATTCAATGCTAGTTCTCAGTCAATATCCTCTTTACCAAGCACCTGCAGCACTGCAGTTTCAGGTCCTTGAAGACTGAGACTACTGTGACTTTCTACTTGGTATGTGTAGAGCTTACAGACTCCAGGACTCTTTTTATTTTATTTTATTTTTTAAAGATTTTATTTATTTGTCAGACAGAAACACAGTGAGAGAGGGAACATAAGCAGGGGGAGTGAGAGAGGGAGAAGCAGTCTTCCCACAGAGCAGGGAGCCTGATGCGGGGCTCGATCCCGGGTCTCCGGGATCATGACCTGAGCCGAAGGCAGTCGCTTAACCAACTGAGCCACCCAGGCGCCCCAAGACTCTAAGACTCTTATGACACAATCACAGAACAATAATACCTATTAGAATAGTGATAGCAATGGTCTAGAAAGCTAAAATGTATATTAATGTACCACCAAAAAATATAGAATATAAATTTTAATGGTACAATGGAACTGAAAGTCCATTAAAACAAAATTTAACTACTTTCTTTGCCCCCCCCCAAAAAGCGTTGCTTAGGCTATTTTCAGAGGAAAATCCCTGAATACAAAAACTCTTCAATGGGGGCACCTGGGTGGTTCAGCTAATTAAGCACCCAACTCTTGACTTTAGTTCATGATCTCAGGGTCATGAGACTGAGCCTGACACAGGGCTCTGCACTGGGCATGGAGCCTACTTAAGATTCTCTCTCCTCCTCTCCCTCTGCCCCCCCCCAAATTTTTTTTCAATGTCTTTGGGTCTTTTGATAAAACATTTCTAAATTAATCCCTGCCTTTCCTTAGCTTAATGCTATTTCAGTATTTAAATATTACATGTAATATGTAAATGTACCACAGCTGCATAAATACTTAAGATGAACAATGGAAAGCAGGGCCTAATATTTTTTTAAAGACTGACTTTATTTGACAAAGAGAGCACAAGCAGACGGAGCAGGAGAAGGAGAAGCAGGCTCCCCACTGGGCAGGGAGCCAGGTGCGGGGCTCAATCTCAGGACCCTGAGATCATGACCTGAGCCAAAGGCAGGCGCCTAACCAACTGAGCCACCCAAGTGAACAGAGCCTAATTTTAAAGGCAAGGTATTAGAATCCTAAATTTAATTACATTTTAATGTATGCAAGGATAAAAAATGTATAGTTGACAGAGATACAAAGGAAAATCATCTGTTTTTCTCTAATTTTATAAAGTCATTGAAAGAAAATACAAATCTAAGAAAATCTGTATTTTCTATGAGGCTGGCAAAGTCAACTAAAAACACCTAGTACTAGTGAGGGCAAATAACTGGATACCTTTTCATACACTGCTGTGAAGGATGAATGGGTCCCAAAAAATTGGTGCCAACTTTACAGAAGGCATTATAGGCAAGATGTTGACAATTTTTAAATATACCTTATCTTCTGATCTCACATTCTACTTAAAGAAAACTACAGGAGCACCTGGGTGGCTCAGTGGTTGAGCATCTGCCTTCGACTCAGGTCATGACCCCGGAGTCCGGGGATTGAGACCCACATCAGGCTCCCTGCTGAGCAGGAAGCCTGCTTCTCCCTCTCTCATTCCCCTGCTTGTGTTCCCTCTCAAGCTGTGTTTCTCTTTGTCAAATAAAGAAATAAAAGCTTTAAAAAAAAGAGAGAGAAAGAAAAAAAAAACCACAGTAAGAAATAATCAGGGAAATGCACATGTATTTATGTACAAATATTATTTATAATAGCACACAGCGAAACAAAAACAGAAATTACATTTCTATCTGTGGAGCATCAGAAAAACTGTTTTAAAGCGCACCCATAAATGGAAAGCCATCAAAAAATAATGAATTAAAATAGCATCAAAGCCCCCAGGAAAAGAGCTTATGGGAGAAGCCCTATATTCTAAGGATAAAACTGAAATCATTTAAGTTTCTAGGCAGAAAAGAACAAGTTAGCAGAAATGAACGAAAAATCAGACTGCCATTGGACGTCTCACCAGGAACACCAAAAACATTCTATAACTGCAAAAGATGACCGCAAGTGAGGCCTCAGACTGCTAACTGGCTCTGGTTCTTTGCTATCCATTTAACAAAACACAAGACTACAGATGCACTTAGTCAATAACCAGATAGCTAAGTAAACATGAATAAATAACCAGATAAGATTTAAACACCTATTTTAGTACTATCTGATATTTCCAATTCTTCTGATAATAGCTAATATTACTGTTACTATTATTCTGTTTTTTTTGTCTGTTCCAAGCTCTATGCACATTTATTTTTAACTCATTTAATTCTCATAAGGACCATGAGACAGATACCATTATTCCTATTTTTTTTTTTTTAAAGATTTTATTTATTTGACAGAGAGAAACACAGCCAGAGAGGGAACACAAGCAGGGGGAGTGAGAGAGGGAGAAGCAGGCTTCCCGCCGAGCAGGGAGCCCGATGTGGGACTCGATCCCGGGTCTCCGGGATCATGACCTGAGCCGAAGGCAGCCGCTTAACCAACTGAGCCACCCAGGCACCCCCATTATTCCTATTTTATAGATGAGAAATCTCAGAAGTACCTTACCTAAGCTAATAAGGAGCAGAGCTAAGATATAAACCTACAGGTTACTCAAATCATCATTCTGACCACTGCATTTATATACTGTCTCTAAATGAAGAAGATACTGATGAAAGGAAATAAATGCCTTTTTATACCTAAATTCAATTACTCTGTGTTCACATACCTATTTGATTTTCTACATTACTTCAAATAAGCTCTCTTCTTACTCGTACTATATCTTATTTTTGGACATTTCCCTCTTATGGACAAAACGAGGGCTGAGACTTCAACATGCCTGAAAGCGTCATCGCTCAGTATTTCCTCTTTAGCTAAGACTGCCACCTACTGGGCTAACACAAACATTTTGAGTAAAATATGAACAAAGACAGACAAATGTTAAGATATGCCTCAATTTTCAGTCGATCTTCTATGGAAACACACACAACTTATATCATTAGAAAAAACTCATTTTTTAAAAATTAGTGATTTATGCCATACTGACAATTTCCACTCCAAGAACAGTATCCCAACCCTGAAATTTCTATGGTGACTTATCCCCCCAGTGCCTATACAAACCTCACAATGACAGTATGCAAGAACCGCCATCTGTATTACTATGTCAATGTTCCTTCGGCTTTAGGTAAGCTCGAGAACAGTGACCTTATTCATTCTGACATCCCTCTACCACTAAATGTGCTGAACAAAAGAATTCAAGAAAAGAAGTCTAAAGACAACACAACATCTTAATTAACTGTTGTCTATTTTATAAACAAACTGTACCTTAAATATAATTTTCAACCCAGTTTGGCTTCCTGGGGAACATTTATTTGGTAATGTCTGGATACATTTTTGGTTGTCACACTGTGGAGAAAGGTATGCTACTGGTATGTGAAGAAGCCAGGGATTCTGCTAATCATCTACAATGCACACTGACAATCCCAACACCAAAAAAATTTACTCAGCTCCAAATTATCAATACATCACTGTTGAAAAAACTTTCTTCCGTCCACTCATCTTTCTTAGAAAGCATAGAGATTAATGAAAAACACCAGTTGATGATAAGAACCAAATTCTGTTTATATATATAAACAAAGTATTTTTTTATGTTGGTTTAATACACACATGATTTTCTAGGAACATACAATGTATAATAAATAGAGAATATAGTATGATTAACCTTTGAAAATCTCAGAAAAAGTTCATTTTGTATTTTGCAGACCTTTGCCAAGAATTCTTTATCACTTAAGAGAAACACTAATTATGGTAGACAGGTTGCCACTGCATCACACCTGTACTGGTCTATTTGTAGCCATCACATTCAATGGTGATTCTACATATAAATGAAAACAACTGTGTGATTTATATCCCTTTCATATTCTAACATAAATGTGCTTGAGTAATTACAAATACTGAAATATATTTATAAATATAAGTCAATTTCATTTTATTACTCCTTTCTGTTAGGGTATTACATATATATATATTTTTTAATATATATATATATATATATTTTTAGGGGGGACAGCAGCAGGAGAGGGAGAAAAAGAATTTAAGCAGACTCCATCCCCCCCCCCCAATGCAGAGCCTGACACAGGGCTGGATCTCATAACCCTGAGATCATGACCTGAGCCGAAATCAAGAGTTGGATATTTAATCAACTGAGCCACCCAAGTGCCCCTATGTTTTTTGTTTTTAAGTAAGCTCTGCACCCTATGTGGGGGCTTGAACTCGCCACCCTGAGATCAAGAGTCATGTGCTCTACTGACTGAGCCAGCCAAGCATCCCTGTATTATACTACCTTTTAAGAAATTATGTCTCAAAGTACGTTATGTCATCCAGAAATTTTATTTTACAAAAGCAAAGAACAGGTTACAAAATATTCGTTCCTCAGGCTTCACTGAATCAGACTTAAGGATTAAAAACCACTGGCTTATGGAAAAAACCAAAGCCTTTACTACAGCTTTGCCTTTATTATTCTCTGCTTGAACCCCACTTCCCCCGCAATGGCACCCATATGGGCACCACTCAGGTACTTTTGCTAGGCTAGCTCCATCTTATTCTTCCACAGCTCTCTTTGCTGAGTTCCACCCCTCCTACTGCTTTACCAACTTGCGCATACTTAATTTTCTCTCTTTTCTAGAACTGGATATAATCTGTCTTTTTTTTTTACTGTTTCCTCTATCCTTTAGAATGTAAACTCTACAAAGGCAGAGACTTGTCTAACTGTTCACTACTATATCCCTTGCATTTAGCAAAATGACTAGGGCACATAATAGGACATCCGTAAATATCTGTTGAATAAGTGAGTGCATGAGTACACAATAGATTGTTACCAAAATCCCAAAAGTGTCAACTAGCAAATAAAAACAAAAGAACAAAGTTGATTAAAATGATACCTATAGTTTAAGCAAATTAGGGATATAAAGAATCACTCTGTATATATGAGAACCTCAAAATTATACCTTCCAAACAATAGGACAATATATCATGTAATAAAGATAATTAACATAATATGACACTTGAAAAAGTTAAAATTAACTATATGCCAATTACAAAGGAAACATTTAAACAAAAGAAAATAAGTCTTTGAATGGTGATGGCTACAAACAGACCAGTACAGGTGCGATGCAGTGGCAACCTATCCCCCATAATTAGTGTTTCCCTTAAGTGATAAAGAATTCTTGGCAAAGGTCTGCAAAATACACTGAACTTTTCCTGAGATTTTCAAAGGTTAAACATACTATATTCTCTATTTATTATACAGTAAAACAATGAGCAAAAATGTATCAGTCCCAAAAAAGGAAAGGGATTAAAAGAATATGAGATAAAGCCAGACTTCAAAGTGAAAGAACATTAAATACAACCAAGAGGGATGCTTTAAGAAAAAGAAAAAAAGAAAAAAAAGAGGGATGCTTTATAATGATTATGATACAATCCTTAAACTATAACTGTCAAGAATCTTTATAAACCAAAAATTCTGCAGGAAAACATAATCATGAAGTAACAGTAAAATTAAAACAACAAAAAACAATGGCAGATTTAATGTTTGCTCGTCACCACTCATAGAAAGTAGTCAAAACTGGTATGTAAAGGGTAATCCGACAGATATTTTCCTTTAAAAAAAACAACAACAACAACAAAAGTAAAATGCATAAACCAACAGTTAGCATAACAAGAAAGTAAGAAAAAGTCCAAATACAAAAAGTTAGCAATAAAAAGTGAAAATTACAGGAAAAAAAAAATCAATTCTAGGGCATACTCTGCAAAAAGTATACGCTATTAAATCTGAAAACTAACAATGGATGATTTTAGGAAAGCAGAAATTATAAAAAGTAATTTATAAGGTGGGAAACTTAATGAAGGACATAACCAAAGAAGATACGAAGAATAATACATCAAAGAAGCAACAAGACAGATACATTCATGAGCATTTGTGTTCAAATCTTCAAGGGATCAAATATTCTCATAAGGAAAGAATGGAAAGGAAAAGAAAAGGGTAGGAAGGAAGAGAGGAAAACTCCTCTTCTCTTTTGATGTATCCACCACCACACACAAACCAAACCCTGAGAAAGTAAAGAAAAAAGAAAGCTGGATATGAAAGCAAAATCCCTTAAAATACATAGAAAAAGTCTAGAAATACATAGTTAAAAAAGGGTTATTCTAGGAGTACAAGGACAGTCAATATTAGGAAATCTAATATACTTCAACACCTATTAAATAAGTGCCCAACAACACTTAACAGATGCAAAAATAATTTATCAATTTCCCCTCCCATACCTTCTGATATATATGGCTATTTCACTAACATAAAAAAGCATACACATATCCGGAATGTAAAGGATGGAAGAATACTTGCTGCAGCATTATTAAGTACTTAAAAGATTCATTCATCAGGTACACTTACATAATGGAATGCTAACTAAATAGCCAGATAGCCTTATAGAAGACCTTTAATAGAGAAAAACTAGAAAAATAAACATCAAGCAATTTATACAACTTATTTCCAGATATATGGGACTTTACCTACAAGCATATATGGTTACTTTTTATGATCTGAGTGGGAAAAAGTGAAAATCCTCATCTTGGGGCACCTGGGTGGCTCAGTCGGTTAAGCAGCTGACTCGGTTTTGGCTCAGGTCACGATCTCAGGGTCATGAGACTGAGCCCTCCATAGGGCTCCATGCTCAGCCCAGCATCTGCTTAAGACTCTCTCTTCCTCTCCTTCTGCTGACCCCCTCAAAGGAAGGAAAGAAGGAAGGAAGGGAGGGAGGGAGAAAATCCTCATCTTGTCCTTATAAGCCAAGTAATGAGGAGATGGGAAGAGTTTAAGACAACAAAGGGCATACAAAATGGCAAATGAAAACAGGGGTAAACATTAATAGAAATACAGAAAAGGTATACAAACAGGAAAAGGCTGACCAAAGTCAAAACAGTGATATCCGCAGAAGAATCGCACTGGGGCAGAAAATACCAATGACTTGGTATAATGATTACTGTGAGGATTATAGAGGAGCACAAAGTATTCTCTTAAAATTTCTCCAATGAATTATTATCAAGAAACCCTAGAATTTTGTCCTATTCTTATAAAGCTACTGCAACCCAACATTTGCCCCAAGTTGAACATCTACAGGTACGCTGCACTATGCTGCCATGTGCAGAGCAGACTTACCACTAAAAATTCCCGGAGAACATTGTTATTTTGATTTTAAGGGTACAAAGAACGGTAGAAAAACTTAAACTAGTGCTATACTCTATCAGAAAGTGAAGAGGGGGCCGCCTGGGTGGCTCAGCTGGTTAAGCGACTGCCTTCAGCTCAGGTCATGATCGTGGAGACCGGGGATCGAGCCCCACATCGGGCTCCCTGATCGACAGGAAGCCTGCTTCTCCCTTTCTCACTCCCCCTGCTTGTGTTCCCTCTCTAGCTGTGTTTCTCTCTGTCAAATAAATAAAATCTTTAAAAAAAAAAAAATGTGAAGAGAGACAGCAGATGTAATCAGCAACATGATAAGTCATTATAATACCTCAAGCTGAAAAATCAAGAACTAAAAATATAAGCCTATTATTTAATACAATAAGGGAACAACCATCCAAAGAACTAAAATAAAACCAGTTGAACAGTACCACAAGTGAAAGGGACTCAAATTAGTGAAAGGAAAGCATCTGCTTTTCACCGTTAAGATCTTCCTACTTAACATGTGATACTTATGACTTTTAATACTGATATTTTTTAATACTGCACATTTTTCTCAAATGGATTAACTATGCCAAAGAATAAAGGAATCAGCTATTTTTTTAAACTTGTTAAGTATCTTAAAGATCAAGTCCACCTCTACATTTTCTTGAAGGGTCAAGTCATCTTGACAATTATATATTTCCATAAAAGCAAAACTGTAAGGAAAGGAGACCCAAGCAATACAAAAACTGCTAAGCCAAATCTTTCCTAAATGAGCGCCTGCCACTTAAATGTACAGAAGTTTTTCACTACTCCCTTATTTACATACAGAAGCTTACCTTATTTATCAGAAAACACAATATGGAATAACTGGCATACTTTGAAAACAATTTTTTAAAGTAACAAACATTTACTGGAACCAACTGCATACAAAGCACTCTCAATCACAATTTTCCACCAAAACACAATATTCTATTTCCTAAGACGAATCATGGTCATTTAAGTAACTTCAGGTTGATTGAATTCCTATCTACAAGCACCGTAAGCCTGAATATCTACAGCCAGATAACATATGAAAGAAAAACTCACACTGTACAAACTATAAAATCATAATCAAGACACGAATGGGCTACTAATGGGACAAGAATTATATGGGCATTTTTTTATACAAAATCATTTCTGCAGGAGAATCTCTTTTATTCAATACAATAAACAAGTCACTAGGATTACCAGGTAGGCACAGCAATAGTTTCACTATTCAGAATCTAACATTACTTTTTTATTTTATGTAATTCTGTACTGTTAGGATTTTTTGGTATTAGTTTGTATTTTTAAATTTTATAATTAAAATGCCTTTAATTCTGTTATTGCCCTTTTAGTTCAAAATTAATACAAATTTAGGGGCACCTGGGTGGCTCAGTCATTAAGCAGTTGCCTTTGGCTTGGGTCATGATCCCAGGGACCTGGGATAGAGTCCTGCATCAGGCTCCCTGCTTGGCAGGAAGCCTGCTTTTCCCCTCTCTCACTCCCCCTGCTTGTGTTCCCTCTCTAGCTGTGTTTATGTCAAATAAAATCTTTAAAAAAAATTAATACAGGGTGCCTGGGTGGCTCAGTGGGTTAAAGCCTCTGCTTTCGGCTCAGGTCATGATCTCAGGGTCCTGAGATCGAGGCCCGTGTTGGGCTCTCTGCTCTGCAGGGAGCCTGCTTCCTCCTCTCTCTCCGCCTGCCTCTCTGCCTATTTGTGATCTCTCTCTGTGTCAAATAAATAAATAAAATCTTATTTTAAAAAAAATTAATACAAATTTACAGTACAATAGATTTGTCTAAATGAGAATTTGTTTGTATAGCAGAGATTCCATGACTAAACCCTTGTTTAAATATTTTACTTGACAAATATTGATGAAATATTTTCTTAAAGATTTTATTTATTTGAGAGACAAAGCCCACACCAAACGTGGACAGAAGGAGAGAAGAGGAAGAGAGAGAATCTCAAGACTCCCACTGAGTGGGGAGTCTGATGCAGGGCTCTATTCCACAACCCTGAGATCATGATCTGAGCCAAAATCACGAGTCAGAAACTCAACCGAGTCACTCAGGTGCCCCTAAAATAAAATAACTAAAATTCAAAACACAGGCATCACACATTTAGTACAAGATTCAACAGAAGCTTAGCATATGACCTTACAATAGTGAGAAAAAAGTAATCTTGCCTATCCAATCTGATAATCAAAAGACTCACAAATTATTTAAGAGAGTATCAGTCACCAGCAAGTTTGTTTTTTACTATTCTGTATCAAGCTTTCATATCAAGATATGAAGTAATACTTGTAAAATAAAAGAACTAAAGAAACTATTTGGTACAGCTGAGCTATAAGCATAAGATATCAGAACCTACTAAGTATGATTACAAATACAATTAACCTAAAATCTTTCAAATTACATATTTCAAATTGCATTCTGAGAAACAATGCTAGTGGTAAGATTATTAGTTGTGCTCTAAGAGATTATAAAGCTAAAAAGCACTACTATAAAAATTAAGTTATAACTGGATTATAAATATAAATTTTGTCACCCTATATTTCTAACATACTTGAAAATTAAACAGAAAAGCTCACCTTCATCCACAGAAAACTGACAGCTCTTATCATTGAAGAAAAGAATTTTCTTCTTATCAGGACGATTTACAAATAGTATCTGGTCCCCTAAAGCCTTAAAAGATTAAAAAAAAAATTTTTTTTCAGTTAACTCCAAATTACCTCATCCCAAAAGATTTAAAACAACAACAACAACAAAGGACTCCCATTTCTTTTAACCTTCAGTATAGCATAAGGGTCTAATGCACCTAATTTTAGTTCTTAAGTTCTTTAGTTCTTCCACGAGTTCTCACTATTTTTACATATTGATATTTCAAGACTTTTATTCTTAAGAGATCCTGCAAAGTACAAAAAGAAAAGTTATTTTTGAAAAACAAAACCCAATCTATGTTTCAATTATGATTTGGGTCCACTGGAGTCTTTCTCTTATTTTAAGGAAAACTGTGGGATCTTAGTGTTCTTACTTTTCCTCCACCTTAAAATATCTTCCCACTTATTTATCATTACCTATCAGTTACTTCCAATTACACTTTAAAAAGTCACAACAGTAAAAAAAAAAAAAAAAAAGATCAAATCACCTAGAAGTGTGATGCAACAGTGAAACCGCCATCTTTCAATTTTCTCACTGCATTGTCCAAACTGTTACATTACCTTTCAAGAAGATACAAAGACCATAGTCTTTGTTGTCTTTTAGCTTTCATTAAATATAATGGACAATTCAGAATTTATTTCTTGCTCCTCAGAGAAATGACAAGAAAACTGACAGAATATACTTCACTATTATTAGTGAGAACAAGAATGCAAAAAGACTGATAGCACTCACTCTAGACTCTGATGGTGAAATTCATCATAGAAATAAAGTCTAAAACTCTAAGTCTTTAGACAACAATAGCTCAGATGAATAATCTCAAGCTTAAGAATGACTAAATGACCTATTTCAAAGAATATTTTAAAAATGAGATATTTTCATTCAGCTAGTTACTCAACAGAAAGAATTCACCACAGAAAACAGTGTGGTAAGAGCCTTTGTCAAGGGGCGCCTGGGTGGCTCAGTTGGTTAAGCAACTGCCTTCAGCTCAGGTCATGATCCCGGAGACCTGGGATGGAGTCCCACATCGGGCTCCCTGCTCGGCGGGAGGCCTGCTTCTCCCTCTCTCACTGTGTTTCTATCAAATAAATAAAATCTTAAAAAAAAAAAAAAAAGGCCTTTTCCATTTCACTTTACTAGACATAGAATAGTATTCTTTCATCTTTCTGATGCGTGTCTGCCAAAGTATACTTGATACAGAAGTCTGCTATGTAAAAATCTTATAAATATTTCTAATAAACTGTTCTTCACCATCCTTTCATTCTTATTTATATAAATTACTCATGACATAAAATAGTTTGAATAATTATAAAAGACTCTAATGTGCCCAAGTGGTAAATGGTAATCATTACATACGTAAAATAAACTAAGAGAACTCAAAAGACAGTGCAGAAAGGAATTGAAGAAGACACAAGTGAAAAAGTATCCAAGTTCATGAATTAGAAAACTTAATACTGTTAATATATCAGTAATACTAAAAGCAATATGCAGCTTCAACACAATCCCTATCAAAATTCCAACGGTGCTTATTGAAGAAATGGAAAAATCCTGAAAAGAGTCACAAAAGACTCTGACTAGTCAAAACAATCTTAAAAACAGAATAAAGTTGCAAGTCTGGTAATTCCGGATTTCAAAACATATTTCAGAAGATTCTGAGAAGATAAAATAGGAAGCACCAGGAACCTGTCTCCCAACCTACACAACAACTACAATGGCAGCATCAGTCTCATGTAACTATTTTTTTTTTTTTTTTTTAAAGATTTCATTTATTTGACAGAGAGAAACACAGCCAGAGAGGGAGCACAAGCAGAGGGACTGAGAGAGGGAGAAGCAGGCCTCCCGCCAAGCAGGCAGCCCGATGTGGGACTCGATCCCGGGTCTCCGGGATCATGACCTGAGCCGAAGGCAGTCGCCCAACCAACTGAGCCACCCAGGCGCCCGTAACTAACTATTTTAAAACTCTAGATCATAGCCTTGCAACTTCCAGGGGAACATTCGGACAACACTAAAGACATACAAAAACAACTACATCAACAAAGAAAATTGAAGTGACGATGCATGCCCTGGAAAAGACTTTAAAAGTCCTTTAAAAAATCTTAAGTTTACACTTCCAGCTAGTCCTTAGCACAAGACAGCCTACAACAATCCAAAACAAACAAACAAACAAAAAACCTGGGGAAGGAGGAGAATCTGATATCCAGAGTTACAATATCATTAGATTCAAATGTCTAGTTTTTAACAACAGTAACAAAAAAATCACAAGGCATACAAAGAAACAGCAAAGCATTGCCCACCTGAAGAAAAAAAAAAGTAAAACAACAGTCCCTAAGAAAGACCTTCTGGTAAATACGCTACAAAAAGACTTTAAAACAACTGTCCTAGAGATGATCAAAGAACTAAAGAAGATGTGAAGAAAGTCAAAACAATATATTAACAAAATGGAAATATTGATGAGATGGAAATCTAAAAAAAAAATTTCACAAAGAAATTCTGGTGCTAAAAGTACAATAAATGAACTGAAAATTTCACTATAGGGATTCAAAGGCATTTTTCAGTAGGGAGAAGAAAGAATCAGTGAACATGAAGATAAAAGAATGGAAATTATCAAGTTTAAAGACCTGACAAAAAGGACTGGGACACTTGGATAGTTCAGTTGGTTAAGCGTCTGCCCTTGGCTCAGGTCATGATCCCAGGGTCCTGGGATCCAGCACAGTCCCCTCTGCTTGTGCTCTCTCTCACTCTCTCTCTCTCAAATAAATAAATAAAATCATGAAAAAGAAAGAAAGAAAGAAAGAAAAGGAACTGACAAAAAGGACTGAAGGAAGAGTGAACAAATCTTAAGAGACCCCTGGGACACCAACAAGCAGACCAATGTATGAACTGTGAGAGTCCCAGAGGAAGAGAGAAAAGGGCAGAGAGCATATTTCAAAAAATAGTGACTGAAAACTTCCCTATGTTAAAGAAATTTATGAACATAAACATAGAAAAAGCTCAATGAACTCCAAAGAATATGAACTCAAAGAGACCCACACTGAGACACATTATGAACTTTCAAAAGCCAGAGAGAATCTTGAAAGCAGCAAGAAAGAAGCAAACCAGAACATACAAGGAAGAGGATCCTCAAAAAAATATTTCAGAAGATTCTGAGAAGATAAAATAGGAAGCACTGTATTTCTCATCAGAAACTCTAGCAGCCAAGAGACCCTGGTGGCTCAGTCAGTCAAGCATCCAGCTCTTGATTGCAGCTCTGGTCATGATCTAAGGGACATTAGATCGAGCCTTGTGTCAGGCTTTACGCTCAGCACAAGTCTGCTTAAGATTTCTCCCCTGCTACTCTTCTCCCAACTCACAGTCACACACTCTTTAAAATATATAAAATCTTGGACACCTGGGTGGCTCGGTGGGTTAAAGCCTCTGTTTTCGGCTCAGGTTATGATCTCAGGGTCCTGGGATTGAGGCCTACATCGGGCTCTCTGCTCAGCAGGGAGCCTGCTTCCTCCTCTCTCTCTGCCTGCCTCTCTGCCTATTTACGATCTCTCTCTCTCTGTGTCAAATAAATAAATAAAATCTTTTTAAAAAAAAAGTACATAAAATCTTAAAACAAACAAACAAAAAAACTTTACAGGCCAGAAAGTAGCAGGCCGCTATATACAAAATGCTAAAAGAAAAATCGGTGGGGGCGCAGGGGGGAGGATCAGTTAAGTGGCTGCTGTTAAGTGGTTGGGCGACTGCCTTCGGCTCAGGTCATGATCCCGGAGACCGGGGATCGAGCCCCACATCGGGCTTCCTGCTCGGCAGGAAGCCTGCTTCTCCCTCTCTCACTCCCCCTGCTTGTGTTCCCTCTCTGGCTGTGTTTCTCTCTGTCGAATAAATAAAATCTTTAAAAAAAAAAAAAAAAAAAGCAATTATCGTCTAATAGCTAGTATCACTGTAACTGTTTTGTATCTCCAAATTTTGTCTTCTACATAATTTAAGAGATTAATAGATTTAAAAGAATTATTAGTTTATGTTTTGGAGCAATGTGTGAAGATGTAATATTGTGACCTTTACAACAAAAAGCGATGGGAATGGAGCTGTAAAGGAGTACAGTCTTAATATGCTACTGAAATTAGGCTAATATAAATACAAACCAATACAAATATTATAACTTTACCATGTTAAATATAATCCCCATGGAAACCACAAGGAAAATAGCTACAGAACATACACGTAGGAAATGAGATAGGAATTTAAATATTTCAATATTTAATGTAACACGGTAAAGCCACTGTGGAAAGCAATATGGTGGTTCCTCAAAAAATTAAAAACAAAATTACTATATTATCCAGCAGTTCTACTTCTGGTTACATACCCTAAAGAATGGAAAGCAGAAGGGCACCTGGGTGGCTCAGGAAGTTAAGTATCTGAGTCTTGATTTCAACTGCGGTCAAGATCTCAGGGTGGTGAAATCTGGCCCAGCCATCAGGCTCCACACTCAGCATACAGTCTACTTGTCCCTTTCCCTCTCCCAACTTGTGTGCACGCGCTCTCTAAAATAAATGACTAAATATTCTTTTTAAACATAAATTTTTAAAAAAGAATTGAAAGCAGAGTCTTGAAGAGAGATTTTTTTTTTTATAAACATGTTAATAGCAGCATTATTCCCAACAGCTAAAAAATCGGAGCAACTAAATGGATAAGCAAACTGGTCAATGCTGTATTAGCCTTAAAAAGGAAGGAAATACTGATAAATGCTGCAACATGGAGGAATCTTGAGGATACTGTGCTAAGTGGAATAGGCCAACCACAAGAGAAGAATGCAAAGTTCTACTTACTTGAGTTACTTAGAGAAATCAGAATTACAAAAAGTAAAATGCTGCTTGCTAGGGACTAGAGAAGTGGGATAAGGAAAGCTGGTTAGTGGATTGAGTTTTAGCTTTACAAAATGTAAAAGTTCTGGATTATCTCTTGCACAACTATGAATATACTTAACACTAATGAACTGTACTCTTAGACGTGTCAATTTACCTTATGTGTTAGTTTTTACTGCAATTAAAAAAAATTTTTTTAACTAAAAAAACAACCCCGAGGAGTAGCTCATTCAATAATACCTACTTCAAATCTGAAAGGGGTTCTGCTTCGGGTAATAGCCAAGCCGCTCCTAAGGTAACTTTTTTTAATCGAAAACTTACTATAGGGGCACCTGGGTGGCTCAGTTGTTAAGTGTCTGCCTTTGGTTCAGGGAATGATCCCAGGCCCACATCATGCTTCCTGCTCTATGGGAAGCCTGCTTCTCCCTTTCTCACTCCCCCTGCTTGTGTTCCCTCTCTCGCTGTCATTCCCTGTCAAATAAATAAATAAAATCTTTAAAAAAGGGTGCCTGGGTGGCTCAATGGGTTAAAGCCTCTGCCTTCCGCTCAGGTCCTGATCTCAGGGTCCTGGAATCGAGGCCGCATTGGGCTCTCTGCTCAGCAGGGAGCCTGCTTCCTCCTCTCTCTCTGCCTGCTTTTCTGCCAACTTGTGATCTCTCTCTGTCAAATAAATAAATAAAATCTTAAAAAAAGAAAGAAAGAAAGAAAGAAATCCTCTATCTTAAAAAAAAAAAAAATCTTAAAAAGAAGAAAACTTGGGGCGCCTGGGTGGCTCAGCTGGTTAAGCGACTGCCTTCAGCTCAGGTCATGATCCTGCAGACCCAGGATCGAGCCCCACATCGGGCTTTCAGCTCAGCAGGAAGCCTGCTTCTCCCTCTCTCACTCCCTCTGCTTGTGTTCCCTCCCTAGCTGTGTTTCTGTCAAATAAATAAATAAAATCTTTAAGAAAAAAAAAAGAAAACCTAGTATAAACTGGATACTTTCAAGAGTTCAAAGAACAAAAAAAGTCGTATTATATGCCACCAACTGCAAAGAAGACAAAGCTTAGAGTTTGAGTCAGGCCAAGATAACTACCCATTTATACACAAAAACCAACAATAACACTGTGGAGGAATATAACAGAATCTTGAGTCTTTATTACACATATAATTCACAAAAGTTAAGACTCAACAGAAATTTTATTAGACATACAAAGTAACAGGAAAACTTGACCCATACTCAAGAAACAAAGACAGTGCAGACCAGCCCCAAGATGACCCAACTGTTAAATTAGAAAAGGAAGATTTTAAAGCAGTTGCAAGAAATTATACTCAAGAGTATACTGGAAAACAGGCTTATAATGAATGGGGAAAAAAATCTCAGCAAAGAAACAGAAAACATAAATAAAGAATGAAAAGCCCAGAACTGAAAAATACTACCTCTCAAATTAAAAAATTCACCAATGGGAATTGACAACATAAACTTGACAATAGATACAAAACAAAACAAAAACTAATAAAAAAAAAAATAGAGCCTCAGTGACTTGTGGGATAACACGTGCCACTTAATTACTAAGTACAGGAGAGAAAGGAACAAGTTTTACTCCAGAGGTAGCAAAACAGATGAACCATCAACAGTCGTCATCAATCATTGGCAACTGTAAAGAACAGAGACTGAGTTCCAACTTTAAACTGGAAATGTAATCTGTACAGCTTTCTCTGATAGCCTTTTAGGAGTTAAAACAGCCAGGTTATTAGCCAATGCTTTCATGTTTAATACCTCTGGTTCCTCAGCACTGGTGAAGCAGCTCTTATGTACAAACATAACTTCTGAGAGAAACTTTGAGACGTCTTTGAGAAAAACTTTCCAGAAATATTCTGAAGATGCAATCATACCCAAAAACAACACAAAAGGGAGCTGTCACATTTACACAAAAATGGCTGCGCTCTGTCCTGCTCTGTAGCACAGGATCCAAATTTCGAATCTTCAACTGGCTCACCACAACCTCAAGTATATATAATTGAAGCTTTAAAAACAAAATTTTAAAACACTTGCTGTTTTCTTAAAATAAGACATTATTAATTCAAATTATATTAAGGTATAGAAATAAAACAGAGGTTACCTTGACAGCTTTCTGGGAATTGGGGAGTCCTTCCTCTATGTCTTCTAAAAGAATTCCTCCTAAGCCTCGCTGGTCATGCTTATCTAAAAGCCTAAGTAGGGCTTTCTTATCTTTCAAGTTGTATTTGGGCTTGAAGGCATACTTCCCATCTATTACTTCAATTTTGGGATTATTGACCAATGCCTGTAACAGTGACACAATGTGGATATATTAACAAAAACAAACGCATATACACATTCTTAAATTCCACTAATTATTTTACAAATATCAATACCCAATACAACTGGAAATTAAAAGTTATCTTCTGAATATCAAAACTAGCAGATCTAAAATACTAGACATCCAGGATCCAAAAACCAACAGGCAGAGATCAGTATGTTGCTCACTTTTTATAAAAGAAACTTTTTATTATTACATTAATTCTTTAGATGAGAAAAACCATTTTATCACAAATGATCTGGAGAAACTGCGCCCATATTCTTTGGAAAATAAAAGATAAAAAAGAATACATGCCAATTAACATTAACAGATGAAGTGAACTGGGTATTACCTAACCCCCTCTCAAAGTATAGTTTATCACGTATCGGTATTATGGGTGAAACATAACCCTGGGATGAATATACCAACAGTCTGCCCCAGCTGGTATCAAATGGGACCTACACATGTGGAAGGAACTGAAAAGCACCAAACTAGCGCATGTAAGAAATTTACCTATAGTGGCAGCTTGAGAATGAAACTAAGTAGGAATGCAGGAATTATTGAATATAATTATATTCCTGGTCAGTTCTGCTGTACAGCTACTAACAGAAGGAAAGCTCTTCAAGGAAGAGCTACCCTATTTATTTTCCTCTGCAGCTGCCTGCCTGACCCTGGAAAGGAGAAAGAGAAGAAACAAAGAAAGGAGAGAGAACAGAATAGTAATAAAAATAATTTTTAACTAATGCTGGTAGTCTATGAAATTTGAAGATTAGGTAAAGCCAGAGAATTTAAATGTGGATTACTACTATCTGTATAACACTAAGATAATGAGCTATAATGTTACTAATTGACTGTTGATTTTATTTTATAAAAATCAAGAACAATATTTTGCTCCGTAGAATAAATTAATTGAATTATATTTTAGGAATTTCACATTTGATCTTTAGACTACAACACTGGTCACAGAAAGTATTCTTCTTGTTATTTCATAAATAGATAAGATGGAAATATGTGATTTTTAAAAATGCTATTCATTTCCAAATTAGCAGGGTCAGTGATTATTGTGGGGTTTCTTTTCCTCTAATGATGTATGTACATACACAATGTAAGGATTAGTTTTCCAAGTAACCTGTGAGAGGCAGTAACATCACCATCAGGTCAAAACAGCAGTATAACAAGTATCTCACTATTCCTCACTACCTCATGGTTTAAGTGTTCGAAAACATATATAAAAACAACACAATTCTAAATTTAGCAATTAAAAAAGTATCAATTATTCTGTAAAAACTTAAATGGAACTGGTACAATGACTGATTTCTTTATAATTTTTGTGCTAAAAGTCTTTGACGTTTTAATTAGATACATAAGTTTTTAAGAAAACCAACAAATCAAACCACCTCAAAAATGTGTGTGTTAAAATCAAAAACAAAAATCTATATCAGTACTTTTAAGAAAAAGTAAAAATAATTATCACAGATTAAACACCTTAGTTATATAGCAAATATTGCATAATAACCAACTAATTTTTTTAAACTCCATTTTAAGGCTATTCTTACCTCAGTCATTAGCCATTGTTTCTGCTTGAGTCCTATATCTAAATGCTGTGTTTCATCCAAAATTTCTTCTAAAGTGAGAGGATGTGTATCTCCTCGCTGATGCCGTGTCTATTGAGTGAAGAAACTGTTATTATGAGATAATTTTAAAATGCTAGATGCATTAATAGATACAAGTAAGTGAATTTTTTTTTTTAAGATTTTATTTATTTGACAGAGAGAAACAGAGCCAGAGAGGGAACACAAGCAGGGAGACTGAGAGGGAGGAGCAGGCTTCCCGCCGAGCAGGGAGCCCGATGTGGGGCTCGATCCCGGGTCTCCAGGATCATGACCCGAGCTGAAGGCAGTTGCTTAACCAACTGAGCCACCCAGGCGCCCCAAGTAAGTGAGTCTTTCAGGAATGGAGAACATGTATTATCTGAGGCAATACAATTACAGTGATGAAGAAAGTGGACTATAAAATCAAATTCAGATTCAAACTTGTAGCTCTATAAATTAAATGATAACCTGAGAAAAAATATTTTCAACTCATATCACAAAGAGCTAATAATCTTCCTAATATTTTAATAGCCCCAAAAACCTAAAGAGAAAATGACCCAAAGACAGGAACACAGAAATCACAGAATCATACAAAGGTGCCTGGGTGACTCAGTTAAGCTTCCAACTCTTGACTGCATTTCCGGTCATGGTCTTAAGGTCTTGAGATCAAGCTCCATGTCAGCCTCTGCACTCAGCAGGAGTCTGCTTGAGATCCTCTCTCCCTCTCTGTCTGCCCCTTCCCCCTGCTCAGGTAACTCTCTCTCTAAAATAAATAAATAGGGGCACCCGGGTGCCTCAGTCCATTGGGCGTCTGCCTTCAGCTCGGGTCGTGATCCCAGGGTCCTGGGACTGAGCCCTGCATAGGGCTCCCAGCTTGTGGGGGGGGGCGGTGAGGGAGGCTGCTTTTCCCACTCCCACTCTGTCAAATAAGTAAATAAAATCTTTAAAAAATAAGAATAAAAATATAAGATAAATAAATATTTTTTTAAAAATCACAGAGGGGTGTCTCAGTGGTGCAGTCAGTTAAGTGTTCAACTCTTGGTTTCCACTCAGGTCATGATCTCATTGGTCACGGGATCAGCCCCATGTGGGGCTCTATGCTTGAAGAGTCTCTGCCTCTGCCCCTCCTCCTCTGCTCATGCTCTCTCTCAAAATAAATAAATCTTCTAAAAAAATGAAAATGGACCTGCATCGAGTCATGATTATATACAAAGTGAATTTTATCAATATTTTAATGTACATGAGTTATTTTAATCAACTGTGTGATCATAATAACAACTGAGGTAGGACTTAGAACCTTATGGTCATAAGTAAAACATTTCTAACATATATAGTATTGGGGCAAAAAATCTGATAGATGATGATTACAGTATTTTCAAGCACAGGGGGACCTGAGTGGCTCAGTCAGTTAAGTGGCTGCCTTAGGTGATGATCATGGAGTCCTGAGCTCCCCTGCCCCTCCCCCCCGCCTGTGTGCATGCACGCATGCAAACTCTCTCTCAAATAAACAAAATCTTTAAAAATACACATTTTTTCAAGCATAAAAATACATAGCACTAGGCTAAAATGCAGTGGAAGTAACAACATACTTACAAATTCAAAAGGGCAATAAAATTTCCAACCATACTTTTGTTTTTACAATTTTTTTTTTTTTTTTAGAGAGAGTGCACACACGGGGGGGGGAAGAGGTAGAGAGAGTCTTTTTTTTTTTTTTTAAGATCTTTATTTATTCAAGAGAGACAGTGAGAGAGCACAAGCAGTGGGAACAGCAAATGGAGAGGGAGAGACTCCCCACTAAGTAGACAGCCTGACATGGGGCTTGATCCCAGGACGGTGAGATCATGGCCTGAGCCAAAGGCAGATGTTTAACCAACTGGGCCACCCAGGTACCCCAAGGGAGAAAGAGTCTTAAGCAGAGTCTGCGCTGAGCGCAAAGCCAAACATGGGACTCAATCTCACACCCGAGATCATGAACTAAGCCAAAACAAAGAGTTGGTTCCTCAACGGACTGCACCACCGAGGAGCAGTTTTGTTTTTTTTTTTAAGATTTTATTGATTTATTTTACAGAGAAAGAGTGAGAGACAGCGAGAGAGGGAATACAAGCAGGGGGAGTGGGAGAGGGAAAAGCAGCCTTCCTACTGCAAGGGAGCCCGATGCAGGCTCGATCCTGGGATCATGACCTGAGCCAAAGGCAGACACTTAACAACTAAGTCACCCAGATACCCCCAGCAGCAGTTTTTGTATTTTTAATTAATAATGAGATTTAGATGCTCTTAGGTAAATGTGAAAGAGGTATTTTGCTGAAATATTATATGTCAGAAATTCCACTCTTTCTTACTATTTCAGCTTTTGCTGAAAAACTACTTGTGAATTTAAATATATGTGAAGAGATACACAATATCTCAAAATTTTTTCAGGAAATAGCTGAGCACAAAAATTGAAGATCACAATCCTAAAGTTATGAAAGTAATGTCATCTAGATTAGTGATGACTGTATTAGCAGAGTAGCAAAAACATATTTAAATGTCAATCTCCCTCAACAGACTAACAGCCTTTTTTCTGAGTAGTCCCACCAATAGCGCTATAAATGGCATATAGTAGGTTTCAGTAATTGTTTAGCACCATGGGGGAATGGGTAGATGGAATGAATGCATAGGGAATATGTGTCAAAGTGTATTATTTGGTAACAGTAAATTATAAATTAACAGATTTCTACCACAAATCAAATATAAACTACAGATTTCAGACACAGCCACACATTAAGTCTCTTAAATTACAAAAGCCCTAACATAAAAACTTGATTTACATTTCAAGCAATCGCTGCTGAAATCTGAAGTAACAAATATGCACTTTGACATTTTTCAAGATACAAGTAACTAATTCTAAGTCTTCTGTGAGTCAATGTTTTCCTAAGACCCTCAGTAATTCTCTAGTTTTCTCCTCCAAAAATGCAGAAAAACCATTACCACCATATGTCTCAGCTATGTAGTGTTTGCTTTTCACCTCAGTGGAAGTGACAACCTGCTAATCATTCACCTCTTCCTACTGGTTTTGCCAGCAAGTACTGAGTAATTAAGAAGTGACTGTACCTACTGCCTGGGCCTAATTTATAAGTGAAATGGTGGGCTTAGATTGTATACTTGAATTAATGTCAATTAAATATACTTAGGTGACTCACTGCAATACTAATCTGATATAACTTAAAAGGACTGAGATATTACGTATTTTTTAGTTTTACTGAGCTATAATAGGGATACAACATACTGCACATAATGAAACAATTTCATGAATTTTAACATGTATATAAAGTTCACTTCTGAAACCCCAATCCTCTTCGTCTGCCAAAAACTTAAATAGAATGAGTCTTATTTGACAAAAGTACTTACCTTCATATAATTCACAATCTTAGCAAGAACACCAAACTTATACCCAGAGCTTCCTGACAGAGCTTTCAAGTTAAATGATCCATTGCTATGATCTGGAAATGAGGTACAAAAAACAATTATAACATTGTCATATCAGATTTCATTATGACTTTAAAGCAACTAAGATGATTTCTAACTGAAGTAAAATACTTCTTGTTTTGCATTTTTCCATCCAGTGAATTCTACCCTGTAAAGCTTTAGTGAATATTCAAATCTTTGAGTGTATAATAAACTTATCAGTTTTCTCACCAAGGATAGGAACAAAGTACTAGAGTTCAAAAGCATTAAGATACATTTTTTCTAGGGGGGCCTGGGGTGGCTCAGTCGATGAAGCATCCAACGTGATCTCAGGGTTCCTGAGTTCAACCCCACATTGGGCATAGAGCCTACTTTAAAAAAAAAAAAAAAAAGTAAAATATATTTCTTCTGTAAGTACCTTTGTCTCACTCTTCCCCCCCCCCTTTTTTTTTAAAGATTTTATTTATTTATTTGACAGAGAGAAACACAGTCAGAGAGGGAACACAAGCAGGGGAGTGAGAGAGGGAAAAGCAAGCTTTCTGCCAAGCAGGGAGCCTGATGTGGGGGTTGATCCCGGGTCTCCGGGATCATGACCTGAGCAGAAGGCAGTCGCTTAACCAACTGAGCCACCCACGCGCCCCTCACTCTTCCCTTAATTATGATTAGATTCATCCCCAAGATTAGAAGCATAGCTTTTTAAACAAGATGACAATACAAATCCCAAACTGATCCAAAGAGCTTTTCTAACAGCCTTAAAATCATGAGAAATAAGTCAATTACTTCCAAGGGATAAAAAGTTCCATTTATCACTTATTACATCAATTTCTGCCTCTCCACTTAAAACAAATGGGAACTAATGGGAATTAATAAAAGAAATGATACCAAGACTAATTAAATTTTAGAGATTAATTAGGGAAAAAAATTTTAAAAAGGGAAAAAAATTCAAAGGCACTGACACTGCATAAACATGGTTGCTTAAAAAAGGATGACAGTATGAAACAAAAAGCAATCTGTATTGACATTTGTTTCAGAACTTGTATCATTCTGTTGCATTTTATAGGTAGAAATCCTAATGCTACCATGAATCACAAAGCCCATTAGTCATAAGGAGGAACAGTTAAAAAAACAACTCATAAATACTACAAAAACATTTCAGAAGTACACGTTCTATGAACAAACCATCAATTCAGATATATTACATTCTCTTGTGGCTGCTGATCCACAAAGGAAGAGATTAAATACAAGGGAGTGTGGGGAAGTGGGTATCTCTGGCAGCAGCTTGGTGACAATAATTTTTAAAAAAGAATGCATTAGAACAATGCAAGTCAAATGTAACAACTGGCAGAGATCCAAAAGAATAGCTTTTAGATGGCAACATAATACTTCTCTGATTAGTTTGTGAAAACTAAAAGTTTACTAAATATGCTTTTTTTAAAACTAAAATGAGACCTGATATATAATTTTCCTTTAAAAAAATCAGTTATAATTTTGACAACAACTTAATGGGCACATTATAGCTTACTGTGTTTCCAAAAGTAGTATTATAGATGCCTTACAGATATGTTTTGACATTCATTATTTCAATTATGAAATACTACCTACATGGTTTTTTCCCAAGGTGTTCAGGACACTTTAACAATAAAAGTTAACATTTATTGAACACTTATTATTTGCCATGTGCCATGTTAAATATTTTATTTTCTCACTCCCTCTGAAAAATCCTATTTAGGCGGTATCATTGTCCCCTTTTAAGCATAAGGAAAGTAAGAGTACTAAGCAGAAAAATACAGATTTAAATTCAGTTATAAACACTTTGATACTACCTTAAGAATCATTAACTTGTTTTTTTGTTTGTTTGTTTGTTTGTTTTTAATATTTTATTTATTTGACAGAGAAAAACACAGCCAGAGAGGGAACACAAGCAGGGGGATTGAGAGATGGAGAAGCAGGCTTCCTGCCGAGCAGGGAGCCTGATGTGGGACTCGATCCCGGGTCTCTGGGATCATGACCTGAGCCGAGGGCAGTCGCTTAACCAACTGAACCACCCAGGCGTCCCTCATTAACTGTTTTTAATACAGATTATGCCATCTGAAACTGGCTATTATTTTGTCAAAGTATAAAAATTCATAAATACATATATGATGTTTTCTTATTTAACTTCTATAAAATATTAAGTTTATGCTATATAAACTAACTGGAAACACTGAAAAACAGATGACATTATGTTAAGGACAGGCACTGCACAAATGCTCAATCATGAACTACATGCAGGTTTATGTATCATGGAGTCTTAACCGCTCGGCTCAATGACAGGCAGAGTAAACAGTAAATATTAGCTGAATGAGTGAAGATAAAAAGAGTATTTATATGTACCCCTTTATGGTCCTAGAAACTAATATGCTAATTTATCTTTAATTTTAAAAAATAATGTGGTAGCACCTAGGTGGCTCAGTCAGTTGAGTGTCTGACTCTTAATTTTGGCTCAGGTCATGAACTTGGGGGCGTGGGATCGAGCCCCACATTGGGCTGTGCACTCAGCGTGGAGTCTGCTTCAGATTCTTCACACACCCCACTCCTCTGCTCCTCACCTTGCTTGCACTCTCCAGAGTCAACCTTTAATAAAATACTTTTAAAAAATAATGTAAACTATAAAATAAATTCTGTACAGCAAGCATTTACTCAGTCTGCTGTTGGTATAATAGCCACTCCATAATTTAAAATCTTGACTGTTATGCCTGGACCACATACAACTCTAAATACACCATAAATAAAAATATTCTATCTTCAAACATTCCAGTTGAGGATTCTTTTGCCATTTTCTAAAAATTTTTTGAGGGGTGCCTGAGTGGCACAATCAGCTGAATGCTGATCCTTGGTTTTGGCTCAGGTTATGATCCCAGGGTCAGGGATGGAGGAGCCCTGCCTCAGTCCCCATGTGGAGTCTACTGGACATCATCTCTCCCTCTCCTACTGTCCCTCCCACTCGTACTTTCTCCTTCTCTAAAATAAATAAATTTTGAAAGAAATTTTTTAAAAAGCTTTTTCTGTGTAGTTGACAATGTTACATTAGTTTCAGGTGCACAACATAGTCATTCAACTTCTCTATAGATTATGCTTGGCTCACAAGTCTAGCTGCTGCCACCATACAACGCTATTAGAGTATCATTAACTATATTCCCTAATCTGTACCTCTTATTCCTTTTTTACCATTTAAATTTCACAGACTGCTTTTTAATGTCAGTGATATACAATACCTACCAAAACTAACCCTCTCCCAACTAGCAGAACTGAAAAACCTTTCTTTTCCCTTAGAATTTCTCCTAAATCAAACCACCACATAGAAATAATCACTTCCAGAGGACAAGATTTATATATAACATAAGTATGGAAAGAAAATATCATTTATGAGATTTTATGCCCACTTCCTAGAGGAAATAACAAGCTAGTAAACCTGGACTGTTTGTTTCCTAGGTTACTACCTCTCTCAACATAACCTTTTAGCCCTAGCAGTGAAATACTCACTGAAGCATCTGCAATTTTATGGTTAAACACTAAGAAATCATCAGTTTGTTACTAATTCAAATTCCTTTGCAGAAATTTAGCTTAAGGACAAAAAAAATAAGGCAAGAAAAAGAGGTGACAGCTGATATCCCAGACAGCTCTATTCAAGTTTATGAATGATTTACACTTAAGGGTGGCAGGACTTAATGCAAATGAAAGAAGAGGAAACTGTCAGCTGCATTGTGGTTCAACCAATAGAAGCACAGCTCCATCTTGGATGTGCACTGGACTGCATTACAAACAGACGATACCATCGCTTCAACAGCAGCCTTCAGACAAGAGGTAGGTTTATACGATCTCTTTCATTTAGTAATACATGTCCTTATGATGTAATATAAAAATATTTTGCATAAAAACTAAGCAGAAAGCTTTGTTCCTATGAAAGACAAAAAAAAACAACGTATTCACTTCACTGCTTGGTAGGATTTTATTATGAAAATGTGAAGACTGCCTTGTGCTATTTGATAAGCACCCTTACCATCTGTGCCTTATGGAAAATTCATGAGATTTTCTATGAACCTGATCTATATCCAGACCTTAGAGTAAACCATAAGCATTTAATGTTAAGTGGTTACTTGCGAATTTATTTTTTCTGAGCTATTTCATTTCAGCAGTTTGGTCTGCCTTAACAAAGGATTTTTCTTAAAGAAAAATCTAGACTAAAAGCGAATCCTGGACTAAAGCTTTCTGATTGTATGTGCAAATTGTACTGGCTGATTAAAAAGCAGCTACTTTACGGGAAAGTTTGTTATATTTTAACAAATATAACAAAATAGTTCAAAACTGTTTATTTGACTTTGAGTGTAGATGCAGAGAATGCCAAGAAATTGTAAGGGCTGTGATTTTTACATAAAAATAAGACCATAAAGATATCATTAAATAGGCTGCATTATTCAAAAGCCAAAGAAATCATTTGCAGAGCTTCAGACTTTCCTAACAATTTAACTAAAATAATTCTTCATGGCTAAATTTTAAAATCTGTTTACTGTAATACATAATTCATTCTATTATTAAATGATAACCTTCTTAAATAGCCTTTTACTTTTTATATCCCACAAAAACATTCATAATCATATTTCAATATAATGTTGAAATTATTCTTTGATTCCTCAAAATAAACAAAGTCTTTTTGATAAGCTACATTTAAAAAAAATGTTTTAAGAGGAACTGGTTAAGAGAGGAAGGTACAGTACCTTTCAAGGTAGGTAGTAAGATTACTCTGATGGCTCAGAGTGACTATTCATATCTACTAAAAATTGGTATCAACTACTGACCAAATTTCTAATTTATATTGCTCGAACATGAAAGTATCATTATTTAGTAGATGCTGGAGTTCCAGGATATTATCCACCAATTCTGACCTAAAGATCCAAAACTTCTGCCCTTGTCTTTGCTGATAAATCTATTTAAATTTTAAATGACTGTTTTCATAAATTTTATTCCTTCTATTTCTTATTCAGCATTCAACCAGCATGAGTAAAGCATCCCTTATAAAGCCTAAAGGTTGCTGTAAGAAAACATTAGATCTCTCCACGTTCAGAATAGAGTTAATTACCTAGAAAATATTTCTGCTTGCTGTACAAAGTATGGGAGCCAAAAGAAGTCTCAGATAAACACAAACTTGTCAAATAAAACAGTTAACTGAAATTTCAGGTAATCTGTAGGAAGAAAAAGTCCTAGCACCCCCATTATTAGCACTATAATCAGCCTACATTTTATTGATGATATTTTAATAGTTAGCACAGATGTAGGTTTATTGCTCTTCTACCAAACTGACTAGACAAATGGCCTATCTCAGAGAGCTCCAGGGCTGGGTGAGCTGCTCTATATTTAAAGGCCAATATGATTAATTGATCATATTTCAAAGTTATGTTTAAAGACACTCGAGAATCCAACTCAACGGCTTTTACCATAATTAGAGCAAAAGCATAATCTTACTCTGATCTGACAATTTAAGGTTCCAGAACAGTTTGAAGTCCTATCCCCATAAATATTTCACTAGGGCCTTCTGAAATGGGAGGAAAAATAAGTGAAGAGGCTTTAAAAAAAAAAAAAAAACTTAAAAAAAATGGGTATTTACTTTAACATTCCCTATTTCTATAATGAAGTGTTAAAGGGTGGGGATCCAAAAAAAAGTACACAAATGATTTTTTTATTACCACTTAGTCCTATTTTTCAAAAAGCATGTTCATAGCAGGTATTTGATATAAATGTATATTTTAATTCCAAAAACAGTCTTAGAATAATAAAATCCTAATACCATCTTTCTGCATGTCTACTTCTGTCTACTACATTAAACTAAGTTTTAGATTTTATCCTAAATTTAGCACAAAAAATTGCTACAGCTCTACTGTACTTAAAAAGAATGAACCACATTAAATTTATTATAAACCACATATAAATTTATTATAATTAAATTTATGGTACAAAATAACTCTGTATTTCAAGGTTTAATTTTTTTAAGATATGCCCAGAAGCTAAATAAGATTTAAATGTTTTGAGTTGCTCATCAGTTATGAATACACTCACATAAGAGGCAAACTGTCATCTTTTACAACATAAACTGTCATCATTTACCACATGTGTATACTCTTACTTAAACTGCTTAGACACTTCTAATCAAAATGACAGTGTTTACTGATTCTACTTTTAATTTTTTAGAAGTAATCCAGAAAACTCAATAAACGTATCAAATAGATACAAAACACAGATATATAACACAATGTAACACAATAGGTATATAAAACCAAAGGCAAGAAATACTTTTAAAATATGTTAGTTTGGGTTTAGGTAAGTACTATATTCAAATGGTTCAAAAACTAAACTATAGCAAGATATACCTTGTTTCCCAGCTCTACTCTCCAACCAACCACACAAGTAATCACTATTATTAATTTCTTACATAACTCCTTCCAAAACTTTTGTGCAGATACAAGCAAATAAAAATGCCTATTATTTCCCCCTTTCCTATACATACTGTTCTGCATCTTGGTCTTTTTCACTCAACAATTCCTAAAAATCTTTTGGTATCACCACACAGTTAACTCATTCACACACAATAATCAATTGTATGGATATATTAATTTTAACCAGAAGACTAGATCATGATGGGTATATAACTTCAAATAACTGAATTTAGTTTATGTCTGCCTGCCTGCCTATCTGACCACCTTCTTTCTCCCTTCCTTCCCTCCCTCCATTTTGGGGGATAGGGGGCACATGAGAGGGCTTGAAAAAAATCTAGACAATTCACTTGTACCTCAAAACTAAATAGAATATTGGGACACCTAAGTGGTTCAATAGGTTGAACACTGAATCCTGGCTTCAGCTCAGTTGGTAATCTCAGGGTCATGTGATCAAGCCCCAGGTTGGCTCCATAGTGGGTACGGAGTCTGCTTGGGATTTTTTTCTCCCTCTGTACCTCCGATATCTGACACTCCCACACACACGTGCTCTCTCTCTCACAAGTAAATCTTCTTTGAGAAATAGAATATAATGTTACAATTTTAAGCAGTTTGCTTGTACCTCAAAAATAAAGTTCCTTAAACCAACTTTCCAGTAATTCTAAAATTCCATTTTGAAATAGAACCTTACATTATTAGTCTTTACAACTTCTCCTCGGTTTTAAAGTCAATACAAGTAACAAATCTCTACTCATAAAGATTTAAAATACAAAGTAATAACTTCAATATAATTTCAACCAGTTATGAGTTGCAGATTTATACAGCCAATTTCTAGAAGAAAAGAAACAAAAGTTTGATATGTTAGGGAAACAGGATCATTAGTGAAACTATTAATTTTTATTTAAAATTATAATGTAAAAAAGTAAAATTACTATAAAGTTTCTGAAATCAATAAAATGACATTTTAAGTTAACATTAAGTTAATTAATAAAGTACAGTAAACTAATTTTTTTAAGATTTATTTATTTGAGGGGTAACTGGGTGGCTCAGACGTTAAGGGTCTACCTTTGGCTCAGGTCACTATCCCAAAGTCCTGGGGCTTGCCTGCTTCTCCTTCTTTCACTGCCCCTGCTTGTGTTCCCTCTCTGTATTTCTGTCAAATAAATAAAAACAAAAGAAAAAAAATTGGGGTGCCTGGGTGGCTCAATTGGTTAAGCGACTGCCTCCGGCTCAGGTCAAGATCCCAGAGACCTGGGATCAAGCCCCACATGGGGCTCTCTGCTCAGCGAAGAGCCTGCTTCCCCCGCTCTCACTTCCCCTGCTTGTGTTCCCTTTCTAGCTTTGTTTCTCTCTGTCAAATAAATAATAAAATCTTTTTTAAAAAATTTTATTTGAGAGAGAGAGAGAATCCCAAGCAGATTCCCTACTGAGCACAGAGCCCCACCTGGAGCTCAATCTCACAACCAGAGATCATGACCTAAGCCTGAGTCAAACCCAAGAGTTGGATAATCAACCCACTGAGCCACCCGGGCGCCCCTATAGTAAACAAATTTGGAATGTGGAAAACTAAAACTAGTGTGGAAAGAAATTCCCAGGTTTTGGGGGGTTTTTTAAAAATTTTATTTATTTATTTGACAGAGAGAAACATGGCTAGAGAGGGAACATAAGCAGAGGACTGAGAGAGGGAGAAGCAGGCTTCCCACCGAGCAGGAAGCCCGATGTGGGGCTTGATCCCGGGTCTCCAGGATCATGACCTGAGCCGAAAGCAGTCGCTCAACCAACTGAGCCACCCAGGCGCCCCAATTCCCAGGTTTTAAAAAGGAATCAACCTGGGGTGCCTGGCTGGCTCAGTCAGTAAATCATGTGACTCCTGATCTCAGGCTTTTGAGTTCAAGGCTCATGTGAGTGTAGAGATTACTTAATAAAACAACAAAAGAAACAACCTGAAAGGCCTTAACAGACAGAAAGTCTAAGGAATACTTGTTTCAGGGGCGCCTGGGTGGCTCAGAGGGTTAAGCCTCTGCCTTCAGCTCAGGTCATGATATCAGGGTCCTGGGGTCGAGTCCCACATCGGGCTCTCCGCTCAGCGGGGAGCCTGCTCCCCTCTCTTTCTCTGCCTGCCTCTCTATTTGTGATCTCTCTGTCAAATAAATAAAATCTTTAAAAAAAAAAAAAAAAAAGGAATACTTGTTTCAATGCTGGAGAGGTCCTAAGGTTAGCTCAGGTAAAATTAGATAGACCCTCCAGTGATTCGTCCCCTGCTCTTTATCTACCCATACAATAAATGGCACTGTTCTCTACTTCAAGATTCCGTTCTTCTTCTCCTCCTCTATATGCTGCTCTGTTTGTCAAAAGGACCTGAAACTTACTCACACTGAAGTAAAAGTAACTAACAATGTGTGCTACCCCTCCCAGGAATACCACTTTGTAGTCGTACTAAAAATTTTAAAGGAGTTCCAAACCTAAACATTTTTTATTTTGTGTGTGTGTGTGTGTGTGTGTGTGTGTGTGTGTGTGTGTGTGTCACTATTCTATTACGAAGACTAGGGTCAAAAAGGACTAACATTCTCTCCATTTGAGTCAGTTTTTATGGGTTACTTGACTATTTATGTGAATGGTGATTAGAATCAGAAGAAGCAACACTGCAAAAGTTGGAGGAGTGGACTATCGGGATATCCACATTAGACTCCAAGGTGCACCACTTACAGTGTATTCTATGTGAATGGCACCCTACAATACAGTATGAATGGTGTTGCCTGGAGGCGTGCAACGTAGCAGCCCCATTTTCTATAAGAACGCACTAAGAAGGGGCACCTGGGTGGCTCAGTTGGTTAAGCCACACTGCCTTTGGCTCAGGTCGAGATCCTGGAAGTGGCAGGATCAGAGTTCCGCATCGGACTCCCAGCTCCGTGGGGAGTCGGCTTCTCCCTCTGTTCTCTCCCCTCTCATGCACTCTCTCTCAAATAAATTAAAATTAAAATTAAAAAGTTTTAAAAAAAGAACGCACTAAGAAGAAAAAAACTTAAGGGATAAAAGAGGGTAACTCTAAAAGGCAGGGTCCCCAGACAGTTTGACAATACTGTAATATATTGGGCAGTTCCTCAAACACTGGCAAACCAGACAATGTATTTTTGTATGTCCCAAAACTAATAAAAGCAACTGATTCAATTACTGTCCATTAGTCTGCTGTCCCTCATTTCAAAATGAAGGATCACCACAAACCATGAAGCTAAAGGAGTCTTAAACTGAAAAAGAATAAATTTAAGCCCTTACTTCTGGCCTCAGATCATCAATTTAACCTTCAAAATACACAAAAGAAGAAACCAAGTCCATCCAGAGAGGTGAAGTTACTTTCCAAGCAAATCTGATTTAAGATAGAAAACAAAAACCTTTGGGGTGCCTGAATGGCTCAGACAGCACAGCCTGTGACTCCTGATCTCCGGATTGTGAGTTCAAGCCCCATGGTGGGCAAAGAGTTTGCTTAAAAATATATAAAAACATAAAAACCTTAAATAATATTAACTTACCAGTTTCAATGTTTTAAAATTACATTTATAAAGAAAACAAAGAAATTGAAGGAGTTATACTATCATGGCTTTGGGTTTCTTTAAGTCATGGCGCTGGGTTTTTTAAGTCACTTTTTCATCGTTTTTGGTATGAAAATTATTACAATGTTATGTTTAAAAACAGAATCCTCACCTTTAAAGGTATATACACTGAATATGTCTAGATGAAGTGATGATGATGTCTACAATTTCCTTCAAAATAATCTACAGTGAAAGCAAATGGATATAGACAAAATGATAACTGAAAGCTATAATATGAGTATATAGGGGTTCATCATATTCTTTTTTTTTAAGATTTTAATTTATTTGATAGAGAGAAACACAGCGAGACAGGGAACACAAGCAGGGGAAGAGAGAGGGGGAGAGAGAGAGGGAGAAGCAGGTTTCCCGCTGAGCAGGGAGCCCAATGTGGGGCTCAATCCCGGGTCTCCGGGATCATGACCTGAGCCGAAGGCAGTCGCTTAACCAACTGAGCCACCCAGGTGCCCCCATCATATTCTTTTTAAATTATTTATTTATTTATGGGCACCTGGGTGGCTCAGTCAATTAGGTGTCTGCCTTGTGTTTCCTCTCGCACGCTGTCCATTAAATAAATAAAATCTTTAAAAAAAAAAAAAAGGTAGAATGAAACATACATACACAAGTATCTCCAGCATTTAGAAAACTATTTGGTAGGGAGTAGGTAAGCGATAAACATTTGTTTACAAGAATGAATGAAAATCTACTTACAACTAGGGAGTAAAGAAAAGTCATGCAAATTAAGTCATTTTTTAATAAAATAAAGCAAACTGACAACAATCATCAAGTTAATAAAGTAGAATTTTTTCCTCTTATTTTGAAAATTTCCTTAGTATAAAAGCATTTTATAATTTCTTAAAATAATTTTTAAGGACACTTTTGAAAGATCAAGGTAATAAAATCTTCAGTCCTTATGGTATCATTTAGGGTCTAACAAGTATCAGGTCAATAAGAGCAAAACTTAATTGTGAGAATACTAAAACTTTAATTCACTGGTTAATTTTGTGAAATGAAATAATAATTTAATAATCAATACACCTGGGATGCTGAATGTCTATTTAAAATATTCATGTCCTTAGATCAGCTATATGAAATAGTTACTACTAAAAATATACATAACAAAAAGAAATCCTAAGATTAAGGTCTCTTCATAGGCAACTTGAACCTAAATTTTTATTTTTTTTTTTTTAAGATTTTATTTATTTGTTTGACAGAGAGAAACACAGTTAGACAGGGAACACAAGCAGGGGGAGTGATAGAGGGAGAAGGAGGTTTCCCGCCAAGCAGGGAGCCCTATGGGGACCTTGTTCCCGGGACTCCAAGACCATGACCTGAGCTGAAAGCAGACGCTTAATGACTGAGCCACCCAGGTGCCCCTAAAATTGATTATTCTTATTCTGAAAATTGTCATTATTTAGCTTTTCTTTCTTTGATATTTTTCAATCAGCCACTATTTCCTGATTCAAGTCACCTGTCCTCGAAGTGTAAAAGACTGGAAATAGGAGAGAGAAATACACCGAGCCATCAAGCTGAGGAGCCACAAAGGTAATGAGAAAAGCTTTTCGGGAGGCAGTCTGAGGACCACCACTTTAAGAGCTACAATTTTTTTTAGTCGACAGATCACTGACCACTGCTTTAAGTCAAATTTTAAACCAATTCAGCTTCTCTTTTTTCCACTTCTAGTAGCAATTAACCTCTATATAGACAACTTAAACATATATATTTGTCTAGCAAACGATACACATAAAAATATATAGTATATAGAGTATACTGCCATAAAATACAGAAAAAAATCAAAAATATCATTTGGGTATTTAATTTTGGCAGAAAATAAGAGGACTCATGTCCCTATAAAAATTTACTAGCAAATTATTAGTACCAAGACTTGAATCAACAAATCTTTAGAATTTGGTTACATATATTCATTTCTCACCTTTTTACAGATTCAAAGAACAGTACAAGAAGTAGAATCCCTAAGAATGGCCTCCCTGAGCTCCAGCCTCTGGAATGAAACCACTACATCTGTTTATCAGTACCTTGGTTTTCAAGTTCAAAAAATTTATCCTTTTCATGATAACTGGAACACTGCCTGCTTTGTCATTCTGCTTTTATTTATATTTACAGTGGTATCTTTAGTGGTGTTGGCTTTCCTTTATGAAGTGCTTGACTGCTGCTGCTGTGTAAAAAACAAAACTGTGAAAGACTTGAAAAGTGAACCTAATCCTCTTAGAAGTATGATGGACAACATCAGAAAACGTGAAATTGAAGTGGTCTAGCACTCTACTAAGACAAACAAAATCTCTGAAAACAGCCCTCAATTACTGAGAAAAAAGGAAAATTTTCTGAGGCCAACTGTTATGAAAACTGACTCTGAATGATTAAAAGATTTCTAAAAGAAGGGAAAAATAAGTCAAATATGCACTTTTTGTGTCTGTATCCCTTTCATTAAATGCATAAAAGCTTCACAAATGTGAATAAGTTACCAATCTACTTAAAATGACAATTCAAAAACTGGGTAAATGATTCCTAGATTTCAATATTAAGCAACAAAAAGGTAAGCCAGAAAACATCAGCAAGATCAAATAACTCTGACCTAAACAAACCATGTGAACTAAAATATAAACTACCCTCCATGTGTTTTGGTAATAAAAATGCTATTTAAAATGCTTACCTAAGTCCAAGGTAAATAATTCCACTTACACATAAACTCCTTACTTATTAAACAGAAGGGTTTTTTAGGTTACGAGGACAACATACACATTTTTTTTTTAAAGATTTTATTTATTTGACAGAGAGAAACACAGCCAGAGAGGGAACACAAGCAAGGGGAGTGAGAGAGGGAGAAGCAGGCTTCCTGCCAAGCAGGGAGCCCGATGTGGGGCTCGATCCCAGGTCTCCAGGATCATGACCTGAGCCGAAGGCAGTTGCTTAACCAACTGAGCCACCCAGGCACCACCACATACACATTTTTTAAAGACTTAAGTTTTAAGTAGGGATTAGTGTGGAAAAAGTCTCAAAATAGAAAGATCACAGGTATACTAGCATAAAATTTTCATAAAACTAACTTACTGTTTAATAAGAAACACATGGTGAAAGAACAGCCAGGCTATTTCCAAACCAAAACTTACTAGTATACCCCCTAAGTTGTATTTCCTGAGCTTAATCTTTCATTTTGCTGCTTATATTCATATTCTCAAGGGCCAAGATACCTAATACTGAAAACACTACCCCCCCCCCCAAAAAAAGGCAAAAGACAGGACCACATAACACACATTAAGAAATATTGCAGTTTTGGGCACTTGGGTGGCTCCATGGGTTAAAGCATCTGCCTTCGGCTCAGGTCATGATCTCAGGGTCCTGGAATCGAGGCCCACATTGGGCTCTCTGCTCGGCAGGGAGCCTGCTTCCTCCTCTCTCTCTGCCTGCCTCTCTGCCTACTTGTGATCTCTGTCAAATCAATAAATAAAATCTTAAAAAAAAAAAAAGGAAAAAAGAAATACTGCAGTTTTATTTCTTGGAATTACAAAGGCTGTAGAAATATATTTTATTGCCCTAATACTATTTTGTTACCATCCATGAGCAAACCTAAGCAAGCTCTTAACCACAACAGCCCTTAACCAGAAATACCATTCCTAGAAATTTACCCTGAGAAATTAGTTCAAACAAAAAAAGATCAAGACACAAAGAAATTTCTAAAAGCATTACTCAAGAGAACAAAAAATGGAAATAACAGCCTTTAAATATGATATATCAACTTAGCTTATTAAGAAGCTCCTGAAAATTAAGGCACAACAGGAAATATTTGATACATGAAATGAAAAATACACATATGGGGGCACATGGGTGGTTTTGTTGGTTGAGCATCTGACTCAGGTTTCTGCTCACGTGTGATCCAGTGGGTCGTAGGATGGAGCCCCACATGGGGCTCAGGAGGGAGTTTGCGTGAAAGATTCTCTCCCTCTACCCCTCCCCCAGCTCTCCCTCTCTTTCTCCTTCTCTCAGATAAATAAATCCTTTTTTTTTCTTTAGCGAAGTCTCTCTTTTTTAAAAAAAACATTTATTGTGAGAAGGGGAGTGAGTGAGAGAGAGCATGAGCGGGGAGAAGGTCAGAGGGAGAAGCAGATTCCCCGTGGAGCTGAGAGCCGGATGAGGGACTCGATCCCGGGAGTCCAGGAGCATGACCTGAGCTGAAGGCAGTGGCTTAACCAACTAAGCCACCCAGGCGTCCCTCAGATAAATAAATCTTTTTTTTTTTTCTTAAAGATTTTATTTATTTGACAGAGAGAAACACAGCGAGAGAGGGAACACAAGTAGGGGGACTGAGAGGGAGAAGCAGGCTTCCCGCCAAGCAGGGAGCCCGATGTGGGGCTCGATCCTAGGTCTCCAGGATCATGACCTAAGCCGAAGGCAGTTGCTCAACCAACTGAGTCACCCAGGTGCCCCGATAAATAAATCTTAAGAAGAAAAATATTATCTGCCATTTTTTTTTCTTTTTTTTAAAGATTTTATTTATTTATTTGACAGAAACACAGCCAGAGAGGGAACACAAGCAGGGGAAGTGAAAGAGGGAGAAGTAGGCTTCCCACTGAGCAGGGAGCCCGATGTGGGGCTCGATCTCGGGTCTCCAGGATCATGACCTGAGCCGAAGGCAATCGCTTAACCAACTGAGCCACCCAGGCGCCCCTATCTGCCATTTTCAATTTAGAGAACCCTAACTGTCAGTTTGGAATCACTTTTCCACAAAATGTTTTTTCTTTCTACCATTAAAAATAAACAGAAATAATGTAACCAACTTTCAAAGAACTTGTGAAATGTGAGGTGTTAAAACCATATTTTCATAAACCGTAAATTCTGGAGCCCTTACCATAAATGGGAAGCATAAAGATCTTTAATTACTAAATTTTTTGATAATGGACACTACTAACTTTGCCTACCTTACACTGTAATTTATTTAACCTTTCAACAAACATGTACTGAGTGCCTCTATGTGTGAGATTAGGTTACAACAGCAAACAAGTAATCATGTAATTATAATGACACACAATAGCTTTGTCAGAAATAATGAGTGCTATGGGAATCAAAGGCTAAGCACTGAATTCAAATAAGTAGAAATAATATGACTTTTAAGCTGTAACCTAAAAGAGGAATAGGATTAAACCAAAGAAAAGAGGGAAGGAGCTAAGAAAGAATATTCCAGGAAGAGGACATAATGTGGGCAAAAGTCAAGAGACAAAAGGGAGTAAAACATGTTAAAGGAGCTACAGGACAGTATCACTAGGACAAAGTGAGATATGGGTATAAAAGGTAATGGACACTAGATCAGGTAGGACATGTACATAGCAGGAAAAGATGGGCTTCATCTGAAAAGCAATGAAGAACAGCCTAAAAACAGTGACATCATCAGACTGATGATTAGAAAAATCACTGACTACTGTACAGAAAGAGAAGACATAAGGAAGTGAAGCCAGGAAACCCTGTAAGCACCTAATCAGACAACCCACTGATAGTGACCCAGTCTAGGGTAGTATGGTAGTCTTCAGTGTTTATACCCAGTATTTCCTGCTCTCTCCTTTTAGAGCACTTGGAATCCCTTGTATCTGCGTACAGCCCTGTGACTAGTTCTAGACAATGAGTTGTGACAGAAAGTAATGCCTCACCGCCAGGCAAAAGGATTTTAACTGCCAGGTAAGATATTTCAGAGTTCTTTCTCCCGCTGGCACTGAGACCAACAACATTTGAAATATCGGCTACTCTATCAACTTGGGTCCTTTGAGTGACTAAAGAGCTAAGACCCTTGCTAACAGATGATAAACATGTGGTATGAAAGAGAAACAACAAATCTCTGTTGTTTTTAAGACACACCAAGATTTTGTATCATTTAAAAAGAAAGAAACCCACAGGCCCAAATTAGTGTTACTCTGACCAAGTTCCAAAACTGGTGTATAATACATAGCCTACCCAATTTGAAACTCCCTCAAAAATGTAGTCTCAACTGGTCAATCAAGAATTTTTCAGTCAATGCCAATGAATATGCCACATGGACCCTTCTCCATCCCCCAAAGAAAGATAAAATCATCGCATAAAACCCCTGGTTTTTCTCCCTAGAAAAGCCTGGCCTAGAACAGTCCTTTTCTTTTGCAAATAACTTTCCTGCCTCCACCCTCCTTCTATAAAAACCTTCCATTTTGCACAACTCTTTGGACTGCCTCTCTCCTTGCTAGACGGGATGCTGTCTAATTCATGAATCATTTCATAAAGACAATTAGATCTTCAATTACTTGGTTGAATTTTGTTATTTAGCAAGAGCAAAGATATTCTTTGGGTTGGGGGAGTGCAAAAAGGAGGTTTTATTAAAGCTTGAGGATAGGACCCCTGGACAGGAAGAGGGGGCTGCCAGGAGCAAAGTTGTTTTGTTTTTGTTTTTTTAGCAAAGATATTCTTAAGCAGATCAAAGAGACTAAGTCTAAGAGTGAGTCTGTGCTAGTGTTTAAAGTATACTACAAATGTACTATGAATCAATTCAATGTACATTTCACTAGAATGAGACAAAATCAACTTAACATATATGCTGATAAGACCGATAACCCTACTTGATAAAAAGATACTTCTACTTTAACATCAATTAGTAAAACAGCTTGCAAAACAGCTAACAAAATAACATCCATAAAGATCACTATTGCTACATTTTTAGGCAATTTAATTCTTGTGAATTATACTGGACTAGCCTGGTTGTTTAAAAGGCAATAGTCTGGGCGCCTGGGTGGCTCAGTGGGTTAAAGCCTCTGCTTTTGGCTCAGGTCATGATCTCAGGGTCCTGGGATGGAGGCTCATGTCTGGCTCTCTGCTCAGTGGGGAGCCTGTTTCCTCCTCTCTCTGCCTGCCTCTCTGCCTACTTGTGATCTCTCTCTGTGTCAAATAAATAAATTAAATTAATCTTTTAAAAATAAATAAATAAATAAAAGGCAATAGTCTAAGACTCAACTAAATTCAAATAAGTAAAAAAAAGGAAATAATATGAAGTAAAAATAAATAAAACCATAGAAAAACACAAGAGAAAAATAAATGAAACCAAAAGCTGATCTTTTGAAAAGATCAACAAAAGGGCACCTGGGTGGCTCAGAGGGTTAAGCCTCTGCCTTCGTCTGGGGTTATGATCTCAGGGTCCTGGGACCAAAGCCCACATCAGGCTCTCTGCTCAGCGGGGAGCCTGCTTCTTCCTCTCTGCCTACTTGTGATCTCTCTGTCAAATAAATAAATAAAATCAAAAAAAAGAAAAAAAAAAAAAGATCAACAAAATAAAACACAAAAGAAGGGTTATCACTACTGACCTTACAGAAATCAAAGGACTCCAAGGAAATACTTTGAAAAAACTTTAGACAGTGTAGATAATGGAATGGACAAATTCCTAAAAAGATACAAAGCACCAAAATTAACTAAAGAAGATAACAAATAGGGGGATCTGGGTGGCTCGGTTGGTTGAGTGACTGCCTTCGGCTCAGGTCATGATCCCAGAGACCAGGAATCGAGCCCCACATCAAGCTCCCTGCTCAGTGGGAAGCCTGCTTCTCCCTCTCTCACTCCCCCTACTTGTGTTCCCTCTCTGGCTGTGTTTCTCTCTGTCAAATAAATAAAATCCGTAAACCAAAAAAAAAAAAAGAAGAAGAAAATAAATAATCTGAAAAGATCTTTAAGAATTTCTACAAGACTTGGGCGCCTGGGTGTCTCAGTTGGTTAAGTGACTGCTTTCAGCTCAGGTCATGATCATGGAGACCCGGGATCGAGCCCCCTGCTCGGCAGGAGGCCTGCTTCTCCCTCTCTCAGTCCCTCTGCTTGTGTTCCCTCTCTCACTGTGTTTCT